>JACWBX010002496.1:52863-91357 GCA_014622435.1 Polypedilum pembai | reverse complement strand
CAATTTTACAAGAAGATGCTCTGTCAATTTTCTCTGATGCAACAAGTAATCGTAGACATTTTTTTGAGAAACCATCATCACGTACGCTCTTTTCTGAAACGCACTTCTTTAATCAACCTAAAATTCATAATAATTTGTTCAATAATACATTTGGCGGAGGCAGTAACAACGGAAGTTTAAGAAATTATCGCGAGTCAAATACATTTTTTAAGTGAACTGAAATTTAATTTTTTTAAAGAAGACAATGTTGAGTTTTAAATGAATTATGCTATGATATTATTGTGTATAAAGTTACAATATGATCTTTAATGTAAAAAGTTTTTTTGTGAATAAAAAGAGATTTGTAAAAATTTAAATACTTTTTAGTCTCAATATATACTTCATAAAATTTTTTACAAACTAATGACTAATTTTTATTGCCTTTTGCTTAAGCAAAGATTTTCAAAAAAATGCCATTAGGAAGGTAGCAAATATTTACTATATCAAAATATTCTTTATGGTAATTTTAGTTCAATCTCGAGACAGGTAGATAAAAGTTTTTTTTAAATATCTATTTTTATGACTAAAAAATATATGTTAACCAGAGCCCGAAATCGACGGATGAGTAAGTAAATTAGGCGACGATTTCGGGCTCTGATTTCAACCCAAGTAACCAAAAATACGTTAATATTTTCTGTTTACTTGTTATGACATGATAAAGACATCTATTTGCTAACTTTAATAAGTTTCTTATGAAATAATTATCTTTAAAAAATTTAATGGCTTTTAGGTCTTCATCTTTTCATTCGTATATAAAAGTACTTAAAATTAATCGAAACAGAAGAAAATCTTGTATGCCAAACCACAGATTATTGAGAATATGATGTTTCTGTCATTCATTTATCATTAAAAAGGCATATATCAGAAATGTTTTTATTCTTTTTCACTTCACTTTTAGCTATAACAACAAAAGACGAACGAAAATGTCCTCATGATGTGGGTTTCTCATTTTCTCCCTTTTATGAATGTTAAAGCATGAGTGAATGAATGCTTGTATCATTTGAATTTAAGTACTTTTGGTTGATTGCAAATTGAGTATTTTTGACGTTTGTCTCTTTATTTCTATATCTCTTCTCTCTTTTCTTTATTAATGTAGAGAGGGAAAATCCTCTCGAGCAAAAAAAATTATGTACCGTTCACAATACTCATTCGTATTATAGAAAATATTTTTTTTTGCGGTTCATCATAAAAATATTCAAACTACATAAGTACTTCTTAGTACAATGGTTTATGATTCGCTTTTTCTCTTTCTCGATTTTCAATTTCTTTAAAAAAAAGTAAAAGTTGAATTTTTATTTCCTTTTATAAGAATATTTCTATAGACAATGAATGAACGCATCAGTGATATTGTAAGCATAAAAATCATTCTCTTTCTCCAATAATAATCCTCCCTCTCGTGACTTTTTATATTTCCAAAACCACTTTTGTGAATGACAAAAAAAGGAGTCAACGATGAAGCAGAATAACAATACACATTTTGATCAATTTGCAGTGGCAATAACAAGAAGAAATAAAATACTATAAAGAGCCATTGAATTATCATTGTTGTGTTGTTGTGTCGTGAATGATTATGATATAGATAAGTTGGGGTGAGAGCTGTGTTGTCATCCCTAGAGAGATCAATTTTTTGCTCTTTTTGAATATATGCAAATGATGTTGTTTTTTATGAAAATATGTAAGTTTTATTGTGAAAGAAGTTTTTAATGCATAAACGCGCACACTGCTTATATCTATAATTTATTTTATTCTCAATGAGTTGTGTAAATTTTTGCTTGATTAGTTTTCCGCTTTCAATTTTAAAAGAAATATTTTTTTTATAAGAGGGATAAATTTTTGAATTGGCATACTGATTGGCAAATAAATCAAATTTATATCAAATACAAAAGTCAATTTTTAACTTGACTAACAACTTGACTTGACTACTTACTATTTACTTGATTCGAAAAACGGTAAAATAAATTTTTGAAAAAAAAGTTACAAGGGAAAACTGCTACGCTCTTTCTTTTTCCCTCAATATCTTGAATAAGTAAAACGTGAGCATCGAATTTTAATTAAATTTCTCGGTCAAAAACAAGAAAAATGGAGTAAATATATGTTGAAACTAAGCATAAGAGACATACTTATTATTGTACCATTAATTACGAGCTTCATTTCGTTGATATTCGCAGAAAACTGGAATATTTTTAATCATGAAAAATTCGACTCCATGAATTGTTTACCTCAGTGAAAATAATTCAAAATTATACAATTTATCAAAAATGATATGAAGATTAATGATTTCGTAGACTATTATTATAAGTTTGATCCTTCTAGTAGATAAATGCTTAGTGAAATTGCACAATATTCCATTTTACTTATTTTTTGATCATAACCTCGAAAGACTTCAGTAATTTTTGTTATGAATTGTCTAATAATATTGTTATTTTAGATGGGACGAGTCATTCGTGCTCAAAGAAAAGGTGCCGGATCTGTTTTCCGTGCTCACACTAAAAAACGTAAGGGAGCACCAAAATTAAGACCATTGGATTACGCAGAGCGACATGGATATTTGAAGGGAGTTGTTAAAGTGAGTAATTATACAATGAAATTCATGATAAAACACCCGGCCTTGGCTCTTTTCGATGCAGAATAATATAATTGATTAGAGAATGCAGCTAGGGTGAGAGTAAGAAAGTGGAAAATTAGCCTTCGGTAGATTGCACAGAAAATTATTCACAATTTACCTCCAATAATTATTTCCAAACATTTAAATTTTCACTATTAGGCTTTATCTAATTATTTCTTTATACATTTAACAGGAAATCATTCACGATCCAGGTCGTGGAGCTCCATTGGCTGTCGTTCACTTCCGTGATCCATATCGTTATAAGATTCGCAAAGAATTATTCATCGCTGTCGAAGGTATGTACACAGGACAATTTGTGTACTGCGGACGCAAGGCTCAATTGACAGTTGGCAATGTCTTGCCACTCGGAAATATGCCTGAAGGTACTATCGTCTGCAACATCGAGGAAAAGATGGGAGATCGTGGCAAATTGGCCCGTACATCTGGAAATTATGCTTCTGTTATTGCACACAATCCAGACACAAAGAGAACAAGAGTCAAGCTTCCATCAGGTGCCAAGAAAGTCTTGTCATCAGGCAACCGTGCTATGGTTGGAATCGTTGCTGGAGGTGGTCGTATTGATAAGCCCATTCTCAAAGCCGGTCGTGCATATCACAAATACAAGGCAAAGAGAAATAGCTGGCCTAAAGTTCGTGGTGTTGCTATGAATCCAGTCGAGCATCCTCACGGTGGTGGTAATCATCAACACATTGGTAAAGCATCAACAGTTAAACGAGGCACAGCACCAGGTCGTAAAGTTGGTCTCATTGCTGCTCGTCGTACCGGTAGAATTCGTGGTGGTAAGGGTGATGCTGACAAGAAAGAAAAGGAGAAGAAATAAGCCAATTGAATTGTGTTAATACTGTCATCTGTATTTCGCTTTCTATTCCATCAAGAATGAAGTTTATAAAAATAAAACAAAAACTCGATGAAAATGAATTTTTAATTCTTTTGTTCATAAATTGTTACAGCTATTGTTGTTAACATTTGAATCGATTTTTATTTCAATGTTCTCTCTATTAAAGTAATTGCAAAATTCTTGACATATTTTACAAATATCCTTCAGAATATTAAGTATAACTCTATCAAACGTTTATGTAAGAAAATTTCTTTGAAAATAGGTTTAATGGACTTTACAGTTGATTTACTGCTTCTAAAGAAAGTATTCTTCTGTCCCTTTTCCTTCACATCGAGTTCACTATGTATCATATGTATGGGAAAAAAGTTAAATGTGCACATCGTTAAAGTATAAAGAGAGGGAAAAAATTTTTCCCATCACCATATCGTATGTGGGCATTTTATCACTTTTTCAACTCTTTCATTTTCACATATATGTAAGTTTCTTTTCGAAGAAAAACTTTTTTTTCCATTAAATTAAACTTGAAAATTTAAAAACGAAAATTTAATTGAAAAAATTGCAACAAGTTGTATTATGTGCGTGCGTTTATATATGAATGAGTATAAAATGCCGAAAAAAAAGTTGCATACCTCGCGGCAACAAAAGCAGCAGCGTAACAATGCGTTCCATATATTTTCCCGCTACAAAATGAAAGTGAGTAAATGAGGGAAGCAGCAAATTTATGCTCGCGAGATATTTATCTCATTTTCATTATAAATTTTGTTGATAGAAAAACAAAGAGGAGCAACAGCAATATGGAATTCAGGGGGAAAAAGGGAGCGCGTGTATTATTCAATGATAATTAATTATTTCCATAATTAGATTTTAATGACATTTTCGCACATATTTTTTTGATGATTTTATTGACTTTCAATTGAGAGAATTTTATTACGTGCCGCATGGGTTTGTTTGTTTATCATCGTCATCATGCATGGGACTAATGACATATTTACTCAATAAATTACTCATTTTCTATCAATCTCGCGAAATTTGATAGCAAACTCAATTTGTCGTTGTTTTTTTTTACGAAAAGGGCACAAAAGTAACATGTATGTGCATATATAATAAAATTTTTCAATGTATTTATATTTTCGACAACCTCATCAATTGGTTAAATCAATTAGGGTTAAACATCAACATTACACCCCACACTATTTTGTTGGTTTCAACTACCCCACCTTTGAACATGAACAAACATGTGTTTTTGGCAATTTTGGAAAATTTGACTTATCATGTGTATTTACCTCATTCCAATCGAGAGTGAAAGTGAACAATTGTCAATTTATGTTGTTTTTGTGAGGTTTCAAGGAACAGGTAAATTTAAAATAACTTTAATTGAGTTATTAAAAGGAAGTTTTCAGAGTTGTTCGATTGTTTTGTTAATATCTTTGATTTAGAGCTGTGAATTATTGAATATTCTTTAAGAGTTTATTTTCTTAATAAATACCAAGAAAACAAAAAGTTATTTAATGTTTTTCATTAAGTCCAAAGATTTTGTCTTCATCTATTTTGTTATTGGTTTTATTCGATTGTTTTGAAGAGTCAAAGATAAAAATAATCATAAATCAGCTTAGAATCAATCAAAAAACTTCAAATGAGATTTAATCTATTAATATTTATTCATAAAATAAGTTATAAAAGAGTTTTTATCATTTTAAAGCTTTAGTTAAAAGATATTAACGAAACAAGGTAAAACTAACTCTAAAACTTTGTGTCAATTCAATAAAAACTTAGAAATTTTGTCTTTATTACATTGTAATTAAATTCTACATATGAGATAATTGTATTTGAATGTTTAAGCAATGATTTAGTTTTAGCGTTTACTGCCAAACTTCTTATAAACTGAAAAATTCACCTTGAAGTTAAAAACATGAAAGTTTAAATTTCTGTATTCATCAAGTTTCTTCAATGAAAATTCCTCGATATTGTTTTCCCTTAATTTCTGACACTTGGCGGTTTGATGTTTAAATAGGTGTTTAATTTTGATGCTGCAAGGAAAACTTTCCGAAAAAAGCAAACATTTCTCCCTCATAACGCGAGACTTACACTTGATTTGCTCGAGCAGTGAGGGTAAAAACTTTTTCCTTTCATCCTTAATTTGTTGTTAAATTAGTCGACGCAACAGCACCTTTCTTTATTTCATACAAGCTCATCTGAGTGATTAAAAAAATACACAGGGAAAAATAATTAATTTTATTGATAACGACGCGTTATTTGATTTTGTGTCATGTTGAATTTAATTAATTAAGGAATTGAAATTGATGGAATATTCTCTGTGACATGTTTTTAGCGCATGGAAGGAAAATTGTTTCCTCCTTCATTTCGTGTGGGTGGTAAAGTCTGGGTGTGATTTTTCTCTCCTTGCATTCATTATCAATTAAGTGAAAAACAATTTGATTAGCTAATTGACAATAATAGATTCGTTACGAAGTGAATAATGTGGTAGAAGGAGAAACAATTTAGCAATGATGGTTGGCGGCCAAAAAATAAACTCTATGAAGTAAGTCACTCAACCATTCACTTAACAAAAATTTCTCTTCATTCAGTAACAACGAAAAATTCATCACATGAAAAAAGTTTTTCATTAAAAACGTTTTAGGGAGAAAAGACACATTTTATATGTGGTAAAAAAGAGGAAACTTAAATTGTACGAAATAATTTTTAATTGCTTCAATTTTTTGACATAGTCACAACTAACGTTCGAGAGAGAGAATAATTTTTTCATTTTTGGCAATTGTCAAACTTTTTAACCGGTGCTAATTTCTACTTTGTACCTTTTCACTTTATGGATTGTAAAAAACGATTTGAAATTTACTTTGACATTTTTATTTGGTTCAACTTTGTCTTTATTTGAGCACTATATTTTTTGTATACGAGAAGAATGATCAACTTGTTAGAAAACTCTCATTTCTTTTATCTATTTACTAAATATCAGACATTAATAATTAGGAACTTTAGAAAAATTGAGTCAAAATTTAAATGTTTTATTTAAATCACTAGATATGGTAAAGCTTCTGTTTAAAATAATTAATATCAATTTTTAACGCATTTTCCTTCTTATATCCAAAAATGTAATAGTGTTATGTTTGCTCTTTTTCTTTTGTCAGGCTGTCTATTTCCCTAACTACTATTTACCAGAACGGTCATTCGTCAAAATTGTTGCATTAATCTATCTCTTTTGAACGTGAGACTTGTGAAATGAAAGAACTCAACTAAACTTCATGCCGTTCATGAGTTATTACAAAAATTTCGATATTGATATTTTTCTCGCGCCAAAATTTTTCCAACAAAAGTTCTTACCACAAAATTTCTTTCACCATAAAGTCTTTTTAGTACAATTTTTCAAAACTTTGTTTTGAATACATTTGTTGTGCAGTCAAAAAATTTCATTAAATTTCCACAAAATTTTTGAAATTATTTAGAAAACAATTTCAATAAATTTTCATTCGATTGAGTTTTACAATCAAACGCTGTTTTGTCACAAGAAAATGCGATCTTAATACTTACATTAACATTTAAATATTATAGAATTTTTATTTAAGTGTCCTAACCTTATTTATTATAAGAAAATTGTAATAAAAATTTCAAAGCCCGTATAGCTCAATTGGTTAGAGCGTCAGTTTCCCAAAAGAGGAAATAACTGAAGAGTATGAGTTCGAATCTCATTACGGGTGGGGTAATTTACTTTTGATTTTTGCCTGTTTTATTTTTCATATTTAAGATTTTTCTCATTTCCATTGTTTTTATGCAAAAATTTTTTCTTAAAATTTAAATTCATTCAAGTCAAGTTGACAAATTAAAAATATACGACAAATTCAATATACTTCGCAAGCAAAGATTTTAAAATTTTTAGCTTTTATAGGAATTTTGCAGAGTTGTTAAAGTAGGTGTTTCTACAAAGTACGTGACGCCTACTGTAGGCCAAATCTACCGGTAGACAAAACCTACAAAACTACATCCAACTTTTACAACCCTGGAATTTTGTCAACTGATATTCATAAGGTCTTTATTTCTTGGTGGCTGAGGTACAGTGAATGCTAATGGAATCAAAGTAGAATCACCAAAAAAAACAAGAAAATGCCACTCAACAATAATAGAGGGCTCCCTGTGAAGGTTGCACTAAAGAAAGAATCGACTTCATTTTGCTATAAATTTCTTTTTAATTTTCATCATGTTCTGTTAGTCTTAAAAAGTCAGAATTATAATAAACTTTATTTAAGAAATTTACTTTTTTATTCATGTCTTGTTTGAAACAAACACAAAAAACAGCATCAGCTGTTGTCTTTAAAGCTTTAAAATTTCATTCAAAAATTAAATTTTTCTTCATCCAAAAAAAGCGAGAAATGAAACATCGCAAAGATTCTAATTAAAGTCATTTAGCATCATAAAGTAGTAAAAAGAGCCCAGCATCTCAAAAATATTGATTTTCTTATGATGTTCGCTTTATGTCTCACGAAGGAAGAAATTTATATGAAAAAGAGAAGAGAGAAAAAGACGATGAATGAGTGGGTTGAAAAATTTAATTACATCTAATTAAACTCTTTTCTAAACTGGCTGCGTGTATCTCTACTCTTTCGCTTTGTTTATCGCTTTGGCATTTAAAATAGTAGGACAGTAGTAGTAAGTACTGTAAATAGAACACAGCTATCGTTGTCTGGCGCTTAAAGCCCTTTTTTGTACTATGTTTCATTTCACCCTCCTCTAACTTCATTCGCCTTTTCTGTGAACGCAATGTGAAGAAATTAAGAAGCTTCGTCGTCTTGCTTGCTTTGCTAGTTCAAGGACATGTTATTAAATGTTATGATTATACAATGTTGTTGGTCCCTTACTGCTCGAGAGGAAGCACAGATGTTGCTTTCTCTCTCACACACTTGTCTGCTCGTGTGGTTTTAAATGTTTGCAAAAATCAATATTTTTAAAGGCTTGTCGAGTGGTGAGCTCATGCAGCTTTAACAAGTAGCAAACTCTCTGTGCGCTTTCATGCGTCAAAAAATTTTGCTTCAATGTCACTTTAAATTGTTTCATGTCACACATTCAGTATGTTCATTGTTCCATCCCTCTTTTTCCAAATACTCATTGTGATGATCCTTTCCTCTCCCGCAATCCGAAGCAGAATGAAGTTGCAATGAAAGAAATAAATTTTCACTCTCTCGGAAAATAATTTCAAAATCGTCTAAAAAGTGCATAAGGATATTTGTATGTGAGGGTGTTGAACATTTATTTGTATTTGTGTTACAAATACATTGAAAGCTTTACCAATACAAGCATGTCGCTATAAAGTTGTATTGGTGAGTCAATTTTCTCAATTTTTTCCCAATTTTTCTTTCAACGACAACAAAAAAAAATCGGAAAAAAATGAGAAAAAAGAATTCCACTTCAGTTGACAATGACACGAAGCACTGAAAGAGAGAAATGATGCACAAACAAGCACACCGAACGAAAGATTGAGGAGCAAAATCCCACTCAATATCTCTCTGTGTGTGCGATAGCTAAAAGAAATACACATAAAATTTTTTATATTGGAGATTTCGATTACTTGCTCGCTATTAGCTCCATTCTTTTTTTCTCCCATGAAGCTCTCGTATACGAGATATATATATATTTCGGTGATATTTCCCAAAAAAAAAGAATAAATCCTGAAAAGAAAGGAAAGAGAGAGCGAAGCAAGAAAAAAAAAGGCGCTTTGGAAATAAAAATAAAAAAGAAATTGAGAAATTCGGAAAAAATTGCCATTTGCCACGCCTTTCAATCATTACAACAACAAATATGTGTATATGGATGGATTTTTTCCTATATATGCTCGATGGTTCTCCTATGCTTTTTTTTGCTGCTACTGCTTCACGAGCTCTGTGTATATCCTTTCTAACTTATAGATGATTTTATACAGCAGCTTTTTCTCTTTCTCTCTTTTATTCGAGAAAGGGTGGCTCTTTAGCTGGGTATGATGATGAAGGCTTCACTCATTCCATTTGAACAGAAAGATGTATTCAATATATATGATGCTGCTGCTGGCTGATGAATGGAATGAGTGCGAGTAAGGGTGGCATTGAATGAACGTTGCTGCTGCTGCTTCTGCTGCGATATAAACATACATATAGATATATAGCTTTGAAATATGGAATAAGCAAGGAAATAAATTGGTTTGAAGCTTTCAGAGTATAGAGAGAGTGGGTGAAATGAGAAATGATGGCTATGGTATGAGAAGTTGCTTTCGTTTTCGTATATACTCACATCTTTCAGCTTCAGTTCTTGTATACGAAGCAGAAAAAAATGAATGGCTTTTTTTAATCTATGCAAAGATATATAGAGCGATCGAAATGTACATGACATTAGAGTAAAGCTCCATTTGTTACCACCAACGGAAAGGAAGAATAAAAAAACTTTTATATTTCTCTACTCCATTGAGAGTTGGATGTGAAAAAGAAAAAAAGAAGGAAAATGCGATTTATAATTAAATATTCGAGCTTCGACGACTATGAAGAGAGAGTGAGCGCAAAAAAAAGAAATAAAAGAAGAACATATACTCATTCACCCGCACACACATATAGTGAAATGTAGGAAAAAAAAGAAATACGAGTGAGCTGAAGAGAAAAAAAAAGAAAGCTTTAGGATGAATGTTGGCAGCAGCATAAATTTTTTCCTTTCTGTATGCATAAAACGTACGCTATTTAATTTAAAAATTGAATTCGAAATGTGTTCGCCTGCTGATGACTATGGTTGTTGGATTTCTCTTTTTTTTTCTCTCTATGTGCTCCAAACGCAATGCAAAAAGATGGAATGAAAATTTTCAAGTTTTTTTTTAGCTCACTCGTCTGATTTTAAGTCAGGGAGTTTATCTTTTATTGGAGATGAATAAATTTGATTTTTAAATTTTATTTTCAACTAATGATGAAGTTTAAGGAACATAAACTAAACTAGAATTTATCAATTTATAGCTTTTGTTCCAATTTGCAGATAACCGTCATTTTTAAATTTGAATTTTTCAGTATGAAGTTGCGCTTTGTTTATTTTAGTTCAGCTTTTAGCAAGAAATTCATTGAAAATAAAACAAAACTGACAATTTCATTTATTTCTACGATAATTTAGCATATTATCTGAGTATATACAACAAAAATAAATAATAAAGAAGTATTTCATGTACAAATTAGTTAAATTTAAAAAAGTAAACAAAACTTTCCAATCCTTGACTTTCTTTTAACCTGAAATAGCTTTATAAATGAAAATATTCATACAGTGACGCTTTCTGTTGAGCAATTTGTGATTATTCTTTTTCTTTTCAATTTTTTTTTTCTTCTTATTCAACTGACAATATCAAACGAATAAAAATTCTTTTCACTCTGCGCTTTTTCTTTTGTTTCTATTATAAAAAATTTATTTACTCGATAAAGGCATTGAAAGGGATTCAAAGAAGAAGAAGGAGTGAAAAAAAAGTTTAACAGCAGTAGCACTAGAGAAGAAAGGATGTGGTTCAATGTGGCTGATTTATGATTTTAATTTTTCAGGATTTGAATGATGAAGGATAGCTGGCCATGAGAGAGAGAAAAAAGGATGGAAAATAACAAAACTTATTCAATTTCCTCACTCATTCAATATTTGACCCTCATTGGAGTGAGCTTAAATAAAATGAATTAAGATTGTGGAGAAAGAAAAGAGAATGGACCATGAAAATTGATGCATGTTAAAGGCACAAACATTAATAAAAACTTCTGTCAATTTCCCCTTCATCCTTTTTGATGATATTGAGGGGAAATTTACAAACACTAAGAAACTTTTTCACCAACACAATTTTATTTGCAGGAGAAATTTGAAAATTTTCTTTCTTCTCCTTCGCAATTGACAAAATAAAAATCGTAAAAGGAAGAGAAAAATTTAATGCGAGAAGAAATCGTGAGGAGCAACATGCTGATGCTTTCTTTTGTACTTGTTTGTGAAGCAACACTAAATGTGTCCCATTGCAAGTACAAAAATTTGTTATTTTTCTCTCACAATAAATTTCCTTATTTGCAAGAGGGAACATTTTGCATAATCACATTTATCTATTGTAAAGTAAATTAACATAAATTTTATCAGCTCATGTGTGTGTATGGGCAATAGCCGGACGAGAAAACTTTTTTTATGCAATCGTAAAAATATTTTAATGAAAACATTTACCACAACAAAAAATTATTATTATTGCACCTATACAATATTTGCAATATGTTTTATTGCTACATATGTACCGGCACCAGAGAGAAAGAGCACATGCAATCACATAATTAATGCAACATAAAATTCGGTTGCAAACAGCAATAAAATTAATAAATGACATTTTCCCCACATTTCCCAATAACAATTAATGTTATTTTTAAAAATAATTTTAATCTTACTCATCTTCCTCTCTAGTCAATGTGCGAATGCAACGAATGGTGATGTTATGTGAAAAAATAAAATTGTTTTATATCAGACCCACATACATATCGATGTCAACAAGTATGTTTCGTTCACAAACGGGAATGAATTTTTTTCTCTCTTTTTCCGTGTGTATTTTGACTATGGCAAAATCATAAAATTTAATTGCAATGACTTTTAATCGAATTTTCTCTCTTTTTTATTGTCCAGTTGGAATTTTAATGAAAATTTTTTTCAGTTGCAAAATATCAAAATTAACTGAAAACTTTTTTTTTTTTAAAAAAAATTCAATAAAAGCAGCAAACTGTAAAGTCTCGACTCTTGAAACTCGATGATTCACTTCCTTCCTGTGAAAGCCTTCGACAATAATGTTGAGCAGCAGCGAGTGACAACAGCAGCAAAAAACAGCAAACGACTTTCGTCGAGTGTGTTTGAGCATTTAAACAATAAAGCGTTAATTAAAACGCGCATAAATTATCGAGAGCAAGCAAGACAAAGAGGAAGAGAGAGAAAAAAAAATTAAAACTGGATGAGAAAATTTCTAGTTGAAAGCAAATATCATTTCCCTATAATTTATTGTTCTTTTCGTTCTGGCAGTGACAAAAAAGAAAGAAGAAGTGAGACACAAAACTAAAAATAAAAAACTTTTTTTTTGGCTGCTGTCGTTGATGCTTAAATTGCCGTAGAGAAAGATTGTTATCAGCATTAAGAAAATATTATCGAAAGCAATTAAAAGCAATATCGAGAGAAAATTTTCTCTCCCCATTTTTTTTGGGAAAATTGAAAATTAAAAGACAACCGAAAAAGACATAAATAAAGAGATAGAGTAAGAGCAAAAGAGAAATGTGTCGCAACTATTAATTTATGTCAAGCAGTAGTTTTTATTCATCGTATTATCTGATGGATAAAAATGTGTCCCCTCCAGTCAGCTTAAAGAAAAAGACATGGATATAGAAGATGAGACAGAAAGCGAAAAATTTTTCTGCTTTTCAAGCAACAGTAGAGCAAAAGAAGGAAATTCCAATAATGTTGAAGAGACATTTTCATTCCTTCGAGTCTATAAAAGCAATAAAAATTTATACATTTTGAAAGAAGAGAGAAAATTAAAAGCGAGAGTGGAAAATTTTCATTTGTGCGAAAATGAAAATGATAAAAATATTTTCTATCTCTCTGTCTCTCTTGTGACAATTCGAGTGATGAAAATATCGCTTGATGACATGGAAAAAATATCATCATCATTCATTGATGGAAAAAATATTGCTCATTAAGACAAGTTTGTTTTCTTTAATTATGCCTTTGAAATCAAAATAACAAGAAGAAGATACTTCAAAAAATTTGAAATAGAAAAACTAGGAAGTTTAAAATTTAGTTTATGGTTTCTACTAGAGCATTAAATTAATCTCTAATGATGAATTTCTATTTTTGAATCTAAATAAAGAAAAAAGGATATACTTTAATCCAGGGAATCTCGACTGACCGTTATTTCCCTAAATTTGAATAAAACTTTATATTTGATAAGAAAAACTTTGTTAGACTATTAAGAAAGTTTTTCATATTCAATTTATTACTATACTATTTCCCAAGTGGTGCGAACTGTTGATATTTTGAATTTTTTTGATATTTTTGATTTTTCGATAGAGTTCGCACTCCTTGCTATTTCCTTAAAAGATATTTTCTAAACTTTATTTTAATGTAAACAAAGAAGTCAAAATAAAAATTTCATAAAACATTTTTTCATGAAAAAATTTGATTTTTATAGTGAAATACGAGGGGATGGACACTGGGATCAAAAAGGCAAAATTTTTGTCCCTTTCCATATAAAAAATAATTTATTTTTGCCTCAGTGTCTATCTTCTCGATGAAATACTACAAATTTTACTAAATTTTTCTAAGTTTTATGCCATTATTAAGAAGCTTTAAAGGAATACTACTTTTCAGTTACAAAATTTAAAGAAATTTGATCATATTCAACAATATTTTGTTGATTAATTTAAGTTTCTTTGCTTTGCCTAAAAGCCTTCTTACTCATTCCACTTTCGCTTTTTCTCTTACAGTCTCTGCGGATAATTTCAATAATCATAAAAGGCATTAACTGAACACATACAGTCATTAAAAATCTAATTGAAAATTTTTCCATGTATGTCGCAACTCTTTCCTCTTCTTTTCTATGCCTACTCACATATAAGTATATCGATTGTATGTACATGAGGGAGAAATTTAATATGCATGCATGCTCTTACTTAAGGGAGTTTTTCAAAACTAAAAATTTGAGAGGAAAGGGGAGAAGAAATTTTTTTTGCTGTTTGATTTTATTTTCATTAAAAATGACAGCAAGTTTTTTCTCTCTAATTCCCATTTAGCAATAAATTCAAGCACTAATGTCAACTCAACTATGTACACTTACTGATTTTTCAACACGAGACATTGCACAGAGAAAGAGAGAGAGAAAAATTTTCGTATTATTCATGCTTCAGTCGAGTGAGAGAAAATGATTTTTCTGATTCTCCTCAAATGATCCTTGAATGAATTTCAGACCTAAAAAATATCATGCTAATGATATTGTGCGTAAGGCATCAAAAAACCAACCCTCATTGTGAATGAGCAAAGCAAAAGTTATCATTAAATGACAAATAATAATTATATGAAAAATATTTATATATTTTTGCTCTTCTCGACTCGCCTTCCGATTTCTGTTGTGAAGCAATCATTGTTGATAAGAAACATTAAACACACAATACATAGAGCGAGGCAAAAAATTTTCATTAAATGTCAATTATTTTTCACAAGCTTCTACGCCTCAAATGATGCGTTACAACATGAAGAGGAAGAAGTATTTTCTGCTATGCTATTAAAAAATAAATAGATAAATGCTTGTGAAATGAAAATGTTAGTCAATGAAAATTTTCAAAATAATGGAGACAAAAATAAAGAAGAAATAAGAACTTGAATTAAAAGACTGAATATTATTTGAATGAGGAAGAAGAAAATGTTTTATCATACACAGAAGAGAGTTTATTATTAGACTATTTTCTTAGGATTGAATAAAATTTTCAGTATCTTCCTTAAACTTTATTTTATAATTCGTATTCGATTTCACAACTAAAATGTTCAAAATTTAATCAAAATCTACTAAGATTAAAATTCATTCAATTTTTCACGATATTCGATTTAATAATCAATTTATACAGAACTGATGTTATCTATTGAGTTATTACAATCTCACATAAAAATCAGAAAAATTTTATTTAAATTGTGCTTTAACGTATCTTGCTAAAAAAACTGTTCTCGCTCTTGTTCTCACAACTAAAATGATCAAAATTACTCAATAAGTACTCAGTCAGATAGTAATTTCAAAATTTTTTAATTTTCACGAGATTTGATTGCACAATAGTTCAGATTTATTTAAAATTTTATCTATTAAACTATCAACAACAAAAACAAAACTTGATAAAAAGACGTAACAAAATTAAATTTTTCTTAACTCAAAAACTTTTCATTACATTAAAAAAGCAATAAAAATTGAGAAAATTTTATTTTCATTTCTGAAACATTAACTCATGAATGAAGTGAAAAGAAAAAAAAAAGAAACGTGTCTAATGACTCGAATATTGTTATTATATTGTGATATTTTGTGTCTTCTGCCCAACACTTCTCACCCTTATTGTATGTGTTTGTAAATCTCATCTGTCAAGTGCTGTTCACATTTGCAATTGCAATAATGACAGAGGCATTAATGATGATATTTTGTCAACAATGTTTTCATCTCTTGACTTTTTCTCTTACTCGCCACTCGACTCACTCATCATAATCCCTTCCAAACATACTCACCTTCGTGATGATAAGTGAATATGCAATGCAATGCAATGAGGAGTGTGATTGTCGTATAATTGTCATGTTTTTAAAATATGCAAACAAATAATCATTGTGTTGAGCAATGAGGTGAACTGGAACTCTGAAACATTTTATTTTGTGGCGAGAAAAGTTTTCATAGTTCTACTACCACTATCCCGTACCCAAAACATTTTTGTTGTTGTTGCCATTTCATTCCTTAAGTGCTGTTTTAAAACATAAAAAAGTTGACTTTCACTCAACCCAAGTGAAGTCCATTGTTGCTGTTGCTGACTGTTGCTAGCTTCAACAGCCTCTCATTTGCCTCTAAACAAATAAAAATAAAATTAAAATTTCTCTCGTTCGCATTCGCATCTCAAGTCACAAGTGCTGAAGAAAAGTGTGAAAATTCCTCAAACAATGACTTTTTTTCGTACTTACAGCAATGTTAATGAGTGTTTGGAGTTGCTAGTTTTTGACACTTTTATTTTCTCTCATTCGTTTGGCATTCTGTTGATACTTCATCGACACGAGTGTTAAAAAGTTTCTCTCTTTTTTAAGTCATAATGAAGACAACATAGACAAGGGACAGAAAAAAATTTTTTAGTTGACCTCTTTTCAATCACATGTGTGTGTTATTTTATGATCAAAGGCTATAGATAAAAGAATTAATTCGATAATTTATGTTTGACAAGGGGTCGTCAACCCTCTTATAAAAACTATGATACAAATAAAAAAAATCCACCCCTTCAGAAATAGAGAAAAGTCGAACAGTAGAGGGATGTCACATGTATAAAAAATTGAATAAAATTGAACAGCCCATCCTTTATTTTTTATCGTATGTGAGGTATGCTCTCAATATCGTTCGATTGGAGTTTGCGTAAAAAACTGTCTATATTGACTATCGATACATTTTGAACCAATCGAAGCGCATGACAGAACTTTTTTACTCTATTTGATCGGAAATTATTTTTTATATGTATCGATTTTCCTTCTCTTCTTTCGCTTACTTGCTCAACTATGCCAAAATGGTGGTGATGACTTGTTGGAAGCGAGAAATAAAATTATCCGCTATTTTTGTTCCATTTTGCAAATTGCATGAGAAGGAAGACAAATGTAATTTGATTATGGTTTCATTTCGCGTAAGTGCCATTCTTTTAGAAACAAAATTGAATTGAAATTTTTCCCTGACATTATTTTTAGTCTCTTCATATTTAAGAAATGAAAGATTTTTCGAAAAAAATTAGAAAATTTCTAGAAAAAGTCACCAAAAGCAAAGTCGTAAAAATCATAACAATAAATTATCGAGCCGGAAAATCTTTATGGAAGATCCATTAAAAAAATCATTCTAGCTCTCTTTGCAGAAAGAGCAAATGCGGCATGCAATGGCAGGAAAAGAAAGAGAATGAGAGGAAAAATCTTAATAAAAAATTCAAACAGATATCAATCATGTCTTACCTCAGGACACAATTTAAAAATTACAATTTATATTAAAGTGCTCGGGCAATGGATGGATAAATGGGCGATGGGTGAATAAATGAGGAAGAGGCAAAAAAAATTTTTTATAGCCATTTCCATACAATTACCATTGCTCTACATTTTTATCTATTTGTAATATTTTTTTTTTTGTGCATGCTTGGTGGCTTTTTTTTGTTTAATTTGTTGATTGAGATTTTTTTTCATGAATGCTGAGCAGCAGTAGAAGCATTGAATAGAAAAAAGGGAAGTCTGATAAAAAATGCAATATTTTTATTTCACCAATTTTCACTTGAAAGCAAAAAATAGAAAATTCGTCTACTCCTCCTTTTTGCACTCATTCTCCTTGACTTTATTCATCTGAATTTACGATGATGCAGTTTTATGGAATATTTTATCATAAATTACCTTTAGTTCATTTGCATTTGTTATCATCTCACCATGAGCATAGTCTTCGTGGAATAGCAGCAGATAAGTCATAATTTTCAAATTGAAACTGCAAATTGGCTTTTTCGACAAGCAAGTGAGAGAAACAGAAAGAAGAAATTCAGTCAACCATCATCAACTAGTGAATGAAGAAAAATTTGCAGAATAAAATTCCATCAATTGAGAGTTGGGAAAAACTTCTACATCATACAATTGGATAAATTTTTCTTAAATATATTCCAAAAAATAACAATTTATAGAGCAAGAAAAGTTTCAACATCATCATCATCAGAGATTCTACCTGAAAAAGGAATTTAAAAATTTTCCTTTCTCCTTTAGCGGTTGTAAAGTAGTAAAAATGTTTTGTAAAGAAAAAATTTCAATAGCATTCAATAAAAATTTATTGTTTAAGTTATGCAACTTTTTTTTCTCTTTCCGTCTTTGGTTTGAAGCAAGACTGAAAGGTAGAAAAAGTGAGTTTAAAATTTTTTTAAAACTTTTAAGCGAAGCATACGAAAAAGGTATGATGGTAGTTGAATACTACATTATGTAAGCAAATATTCCCATTTCAGTGGATTAAAGGTTTTCGAAAGGAGGAGAAAGAATGAAAAGTATTTATTATCGCCAAAGTCTTAACCTTTCTTTGGTCTTCAACATCGAAACCAACGCAAAACGATTCTGAAAATTATCTTTAGGGCGAAAGAATGAAAATGTAAAAGTTCTACCTTCATCATCGCTGGAATCAAAAACATATCCTTTAATTCCAATAATATTTTAAGCATTTCAGCTCTCTCTCTTTCTCTCATCTGTTGGTTGGAGGTGACTGTGAATTTATTGTAAATAGAATTTCACCATGCTCCTCATCTCATCTGTAAAAGAGAGGGATTTTTTATTCCTCGTAAGCAGAATATATATATATTTTTACTGAATTAATAAAAGATCAAAGGCGAAAATGATTTTCTCTCTTTTTGCTTTAGTAAATGAAAAATACTTTGCTGTCTTTTGCTTTCTCTTTTACTACTCAATGTATATGTGTGTATGTATTATCTATCTATGATGATTATTCATCCTCTAGGATTACTGAAACTGAACTTTTTTCTCAAATATTTTTCTCTCTATTTTAGATCTGCAGTGTTTGGAAATGAAATTTACTTTTAACTTTGTTGATCATCTTTGTTTCAAGAATTTAATAAATTTTGGTAGGTTTAGCTTAAATATTTGTAGAAAATATTAAAATCCTGGCAGTTTCATTTGAAATTGGAAATTGAAAGTTGACCGTTGAAGATAAAATTTCAAACGTGTTTTCACACCCCTTTTTGAACAGATTTTGAATTTTCGAAACACGTTTTTGAAAATATTTTTTGAAACAAAAACAAAAATATTCAAGTTCTAAGTTAAAATTATGTGAAATCGAGCCTGGATTAGACTTATGATTTAATGGCTGTTTAAGTTTTTTGTTAACAAACTTTTTTAAATTCGAATAATTTCGAAAAATCGTAGTTGCATATCGCAGGATTTTTCGGAATCCCCTAACGGTCGAGAGAAACTATCAAGATTAAAATAAAATTTTTGTACTTAACCTATTTCTTATATAATTGAATATAACTGAAATATGTTTGTTTATTACAAACTTAATCAATTATCTAGGCTTTTATTGCGTTGCAATGATTTTGTTGATCAATATTTTCATTAAATTTCAACAAAATTTCGCTAAATTTTGTAGAGTCTGAAACCCTTTTAAATTAACTAAATTTAATTGATAAAAAAGAAAAATAGGAACCATCTTCTCTCAAATATAGGAGTCAGATCTTTTGTTCAAATAGAAGACTATGGTTTTATGAAATTTGATAAATTTGATAGCAATTTCAAATTTCGTTTTGAATTTCCAAACTCTGTTTGAAACTAAAAAAATGTTAAATAACTTTTCAAGCGTATGAGAAGAATTTTTTATCGATTTTCATTCTGTGGGATTGAGAGACATATAAAAAATTAAATATATATGAAATATGTATAAATAGTATAAAAAAAGTTTATTTATGCAAATGAAGGGATGGATGATGGAAAAATAACACACACAGAGAGAGACTAATATCCATTCTCTTTCACTTTCCTTCGCTGTTTGATAATAATTATATTTCACAAGGGACTCGTCTTCATATCGTTTCAATTTTTTTGTCTCGATGCAGTTATTATTGTCGCTTTTGTTTGGTGAATTGAACGCAAAAAAAGAAATGATAAAGAAAGGGAAAAGAAATTTTTATTGAATGAAAAAAATTGATGATTAGAGACTTAAGAAAGGAGACAGAAAGGCTCAGAGAAGATTAAGAATTTGATGATTTGTGTCATTTAATTTTGAAAGTCAGAGAAATTTTTAATATTCAAAAATTTCAATTTTTCTCCTCCTGCTTTTCTATTTCTTTTTTTTTTTTGTAATGATCAAAACTAATTACATGAGGGTAAAAATTGTATATTAATCCACCCCGTGAATGACGTGATTTTTTGCTCTTGTTTTTTTCTCTTTGATTATAAACTGGTTTGTTGAGCTGATAGCCTAGATACATATATGGATATTATTCATAACTTTTTTTTGCTGCTGCTTGCTCTTCGAAATATGTGAAAAAGAGAGAGAGAGAGAGAGAGAGAGAGAGAGAGAAGAAACACATTTCATATCTCGATAGAGATGAAAAATTTCGTGACCCTAATTCAAATACTACATTAATAAATTTCAAATACATTCCATTTGCCTTGCTTCGTTGGAATAAACAAGCTTTCCATTTATCAAAAAAAAAAATTATTTGAAATAAGGAGAAAGATATTAAAATTTCTTTTTTATGTCTGATATTATACATTCATACATATCTACATAGATTGGGTGGATTGAAGTTCGTAGGGTGGTAAATAATTTCATTTCATTTTTTTTCTCATCTGTATACATCGAAAAGTGCAGGAAGCCACAAAAAAATGTGCTCACTCCGGTGCTCGGCTTAAAACTCATCTTGAAATATTAATAAGACATGAAATTTATGTTTTATTTATGTCATATTGCTGCTGCTTCTGCTACAGCAATATTTATTCACAATCTTTCTCTCTTTTATTTTTTAATGTCGCCTCGAGAATTTTTATGTAAACAAAGCATTTCTAAGTGCCCAGTACTCATACCCTTAATGACATTATCTCATCGCTAAAGTAACGAATATAATTTCTTGTCATTTTTGTACTTCAAGTGTGAAACACAAAAAATTGACCATTTTGTTTAAAGAAGAAGAAGAAGAAAAGTTTTTCAATAAACCTCACATCAACCTCAATCAAACTGTCTTGAAGGAATTTTTTGCTCCTTTTTACTTCGCTTCAACAGCCAACAACACAAAAGAATTTATTTTTCAACTGTTTTCTCAATAAATATTGAAATAGGATCAAAAAATTACACAAATTCCTATAAATCAAGTGATGGTTATTAACAGAAAAATAAACATTGATATAGACAAGCCCTTTTCTCAACTTCCCTCTCGAGAGAGAAAAATTCCTGAAATTCTTCTTCTTTCTTAGGGTTGAACCGCACTAAACTCTACTCCTTTTCTTTTGGACGACTTGCTGAAGAAGTTTTTGTATTGTCTTAAGTGGTTTTCGAAGAAAGAAAATTTATGGCAAAACAATATAGACAAACTTTTTCTTTTCTTGCTTACATTTAAGGAGGAATAAAAGTAAAAATGAATTCGACTAATAGTATCATTATAAAGCATTTTATTTCGAGTGAGTAAAACCAATAAATTCACTTCCTCACACATCGCTCACTCCTTCTTTTATAATCTGTCTCGGCGATGGGCAGACTTCGAAGAGAATGAGGAAAGAAAAAAATTTATCCCTTGAAACAAACACGAGAGCTAACTAATAATAATACAAAAAAGGTCCATAAATTTTCCTTTTTGCGTCTTTTGCGAGCAACACTTGAGAGCACGAGAATGTGAATGAATGTACGAACGAGTCTGTGCTGTATAGTGAAACAGGAAGTGAAAAGAAAATCCTTGTAAGAAGAAAAGAAAGAAAGGAAAAAAAAATTTTCGTGTGCCTTTGACAAAAGGCTTTTTTCTTACTGTTAACGCATTGCAATGAAAAAAAATGGAAGGAGGAGAAGGAGAGAAAATCTTAAAAAGAGTTTATATTTGGGGCATGGAAAAATATGTGAAAAATGTTTGTAATCTGGTAAAAGGCAAAGTAAAATGTGTATGTGTATGTGGTGGAAGTGGAAAAAAATTAACCCTCAAAAGAATTCTTTCTCTCTTCTCTATGTCTTAAGTCCCTTTTTAGTTGTACTCACTTGAATGTTGTTGTTGTTGTTGTTACTGAGATTTTTTTTGTGCACTGTCTTAAATCTGTAAAAGGATGAGATGAAACATGTTAAGACTTTTTTTTATTCTGATTTTTTTTTTTGTGTATGCTAGATTTAAGTTTTATAGTGTCGAAAAGAGAAAAAGAAGATAAAATTATTATCATTTTATAATTTTCTAACATCTTCTCTCGAATATAACGATATATCCTTGTACTCAAACGATTTCAAATATCAGTCATTTTTGTTCGAAATTCCATACAAAATTAACTTCTAAAATTCAGATAAAAGGAAAAATTTTCTTGTAATCAGTGGACAAGAAAATGTTCTTAAATTCGAGGGAAGACTGTAGGTAGACCTCTTATAGTTTCAATCGACTGTTGGGGAATTCCGAAAAAGTCCGCGACATGCAACTACGATTTTTCGAAATTATTCAAATTTAAAAAAAATTGGTAACAAAAACACTTAAATAACGTAATTTAGTTAGTTATTATTGTTATTCTTTATAAAAGAAGTTATCATAAGCCTAATCCAGGCTTGATTTCACATAACTTTATATTATAACTTAAATTATTTTGTTTTTGTTTCAAAAATTATTTTCTAAAATGTGTTTTAGAAATTTCGAAAATTCAAAATCTGTTCGAAAAGGGATGTGAAAACACGTTTGAAATTTTATCTTCAACGGTCAAAATTCGAATGAATCTACCAGGGGTAGAGCACAGCATTTGTAAATATGTTTTCAAATTGAAATTCTTTTGATGAATCTAATATTCGATTTCTTGTAAATCAAATGATTATCTTAGCAAAATTACAAATAATAAATTTAAACGCTTGAGTTTTGTCTTTAAAATCAAATTTTATTCCAACAAAAACAACAATTTTGTAAACAAAAGAAGATTTAACTTTTGTTTCGCAATAATAATTTTAAATAAATTCCGTTATTAAATAAAATTTTTATTTATTAAATTGAAAATCTACATAAAAACAAACAATAAACAAGAAAGAAAGTGAAAAAGTCATGACAAGATTGATTTACTATTATGTGCATGACTTTTAATTAACGCAATTCAATTAAAATCCCACCTTAAAAAGACTTTTTTTTGTCTCATGTCACACACATGTAAGAGAGCGAGCTGTTAGAAAAATATGAATATTTTTACTATAATTAATAAAGTGAAGGGAGTCGGTCAGCATGTGATATAAGTAATATTATTAAAGACATGCTAAAAGACACTCAAAACAAATTGTTGAAATAGAGAAAGAGAGAGCACACACATTTGATCATAAATTATTTTTATAACTGTTAAATGTAATCAGTGGACATGTGATTTATATGACCAAAAATGTATATCGCTCATCTATAAATCCACCTCTGAAATCGCATTTGATATGATCACACATAGCGCGACATAGATAGCAATAGAGAGACCTAGAAAAGTATATTAAATTAAATTTATTATTTAATTATTTTGAATCACACATGGTTTAATGGCTTTTATTATTTCATATATATAATTTTTTGTGGGTTTTTCGCGCTCTTTGACAATTCTTCAAAACTCGTTGAGGCGGTCAAATAAAACAATAATAATTAGTTGGAATTATCATGGAATATTTTATGACTCGACGCGCGAGAAGAGGCTTGGCGTGCTACACTACGCGTTCGCATGAGAAGATAGAGAAAGTGAAAGTTGAAGCCAGCAGTGGCTGTCGAAAATAACAATACTGAAGGAAGGAGCGAACGAATCGTAAAAAAAATTATAAAAGGCTGTCGGTTGGGTCTGAACACAAAAAAATCATTCTTCACATTATGAATAAAAGATTAGCATGTTTGATAATGGAAAGATTTATTGTGTCCTCCATGACATGTGATTTTTTTTCGAAAACATGCTTGCAAACGGTTGATTTTTTTTTCTCTCTCGCTTGTTATACACAGTCATGGGTCAATTTTTCTTCTTTTCAACCTCCTGCTTTCGAGATGGATTTTTTTGGCTACTTAACAACTTTGTATGATAAAGAGAGTAAGTGAAATATTTTAATTAAATTGGGTCACACTGACTACACATCAAAAAATATTTCTCTCAATTTTTCCTCATCTTTCATCACGCCAAAAAAAATCCTTCACTTTTTCGTCTAATCATAAATAATAATCAAAAAAAAATTCATGTCCAGTCAGCGAGGTATAGCGCGGGGTGAAAAGAAAGTAAAGCGGTCGAGTGCTATAAATTCTCATTTGAAAATTAATGGCTATAATGGTTGGCGACGCTCACACTCTTTCCTTTTTTATATCTCTCTAGTAAGTGAGTTTATATGTGCATGTATGGCACTATATATATATGACCTCAAATTAATTATTATTAAAACAAGAAAATGATTATGAAGCGCGCGATTTTTGATTTAATTAAAAAATTATGAATAGAAGAAAGTTTTTGTTTGTAAATTAGAGGAATTAGGCGCATTTTTCATTTGTTTGTTTATATTTTCTAAATTAAATTTTAATTTGTCAATTTTCGAGTTTTGTAATGATTTTTAGTTTCTGAATTAACTAATCAATCAATAAATTGATGTTATAGATCTAAAGTTAAACATTCAATTCTTTCATCAATTATATTTAACAAAATATCAACAGAAAATTGTGATTTCTAAAACTTTTTTGAATTTATTTCAATTTCATGTTTCATAATAAAAGAATTCTCTCACATTCGAGCACTCATGCTGATGGTATTAGAGGGTAAATGTGGATAAGAAGCGCGATGATGAATGATAATTTAAATGTGTGTTTTTCAGTGTGACATGTAATAATAATAAAACGTCAAATATATGAAAAGTGTTGGTGTGTCCCTTTTTTTATTGTCATTTGACGGTCAAATATGATTATTGAGAATTTAGAAATTCAAAAATTTGCAATTTTCTATCTCTACTAAACAATTTCTGATGCATATAGACAAAAAAAAAACAATCTAAATTGGTTCACTGAATTTTACTCTCCATATAATTCAAATTTTCACAATAATCGTTTGTCAGAAAAGATAGAGTGAACTTCAATATCAAATATGTTTACTTCCTAAATAACGCGCATTGAGTAAATTAGCAAATTTCGCGAAACACACGAGATATAAATGAACAAACGATGTTTTAGTGTCAACTTTAAAATATTTATTGTATTTCATTTTGCATTTGTGCCATGAATGCGTGTTGTTCGCGAGAAAAAACCGCATCAACCCAATGAAAATACATAAAATATTGTCGAATTTTCCGACTGATAGTGTAACAGGATTTTTTGCTATTTTCACATAGATACAAATGCACGAGTTTGAAATTTTAATTAAAATTTTATTTCGAACTCATAATTATTGTTTGTCGTACGCTCGCTTACTTGTTCGCTTGCAATAGAAATTATCGAACAGAAAAAGTCGTGGAAAATTTTCTGCTTCATAAATTTTAATTGCTGATTTGAAAATTTTCTCCATTACTGCTTGTCATTGTCATCACTAACTTTTTTGTGCTTCGTTCTCAACCGAAAATGTCGATTTTCTTATGTGTGTATAATTTTAACCCCTTTTTTCTCTCCACATATGCCTTTACTTGCGACACTAAAAATTCCTTCTTTTGATGTAATTTATGCCACGCACTATCATCACATATTGTGTCTCAAGTGTAACTTGTCGTGATGTTGACATTAAATTCTAGTTTTTATCCTTTCTCTTTCCCTATAGATAATTTAAAAACAAATATTGGGAGGTAAATGGTGGTTTTTACATTTTTAAGAGTGAATTCTGCTGTTGTTATGCGAGAAAGCACTTTTGAAAACGGCATGGAAAAAATTACAAATAAATTTTCCTTTATGGCTGACGATATGTGTTGTATACAACTCTTTTCTCAGGAATTTTCTCAATTTTCTCACTCACATGCTTTTTATCTTCTCTTGCTGTGTGTGATATTAATTTAGTGATTTTTGTTGCTTTTAATTAAAATTATTCGCTGAAATAGAAAATTTATGTTTGAAAATTTTTTTCTTTCCTTATGTTGTTGAAATTCTTTCATTATCTAATAACCACATTAAAAAAGTTAAAACTTTTTTTTCGTTCTTATCCCTAGCTAATAAATTTTCCTACTAAAAAATTTAAGAAAATTAGAAGAAGAAAAGTTCATTTGTGCACTAATAAACAATAATTTATTTTAATATTTATGATATATTCATAATTATTGCATCTAAAGAAATCGTCCTCCCCTCGCTAGTCTATTTAAAATAAAATAGAGAGAAAAAACAAACTTCAAAATATGTCCCTGGTGATTTATCCAAAAAAATATCCTACAAAATAAATTCGCTTTTTTCCTAGTTGGCATTTCGATAAAGAAACGATAGGAGAAGAAAGAATGAAGCGAAAAATGAATGTAAAATGACATTAATTTTTATTTGTCGTTTGAGATTGGGCAGAGAGAAAAAATATTCAAAAGAAATATTCGCGATTTTTTTTCATGTCCTTCCCTTCTGCTACACGAGATGAAAAAATATCCTATAATGATAAATTCATATAAAATGAAGAAAAAGAGAAAATGAAAAAGCAAAAAGATTTAAATTTGTTGATATTCATAATATTTTTTCTATTTTGAATGGCAATCAACGTTAATGAAATGGAAATTTTCATATTTTTTTTGCTGTTTATTCTTTTTCTTTTGTGGCTATTTTATGTCCTATTTTTGAATACTTACTGCAAAAAATAATTTATGTTCATGTGGTTGAAATATGACTAAATCGTTTTTAGTTCGATGAAAGAATAAGAAGATTTTATTTAAGAATTACTAACAAAACTTATTTATAGTTCAATGAAAGATTTTAGACTTTTTTTTTAAAACAATTGTCCTTCTAGTCTGATAGCTGAGTGCGTAAAAAACTAGAATTGCACTCGGACTCGCTTTTTACAGTTGATCCGAGATGATCGAACTTATGATCTAATTCTAACTACTTAAGCATTTACAATTAGGGCTTCTGAAAACTGTTTTTACTGTTATTGTATTTTCATTTATAACTTTTTATAGAAAACGCCTAGAAGCAAGTCTTATATATCGTTAGAGAGTTAGAACTCTCTATTTGATGAATTAAAAGGAAATAATAAGCCAAAGTTTTAATTTTTTTTTTTCTAAAAACTCTGCTGATCTGATCAAATCTGAAAAAATAATAGTAAAACAGTTGTTTTACTGTTTCTACTGTTTATTTTAGCAAAATTCATTAAAATTTTAAAATATTTTAAGTTTTGGCTTATCATATGCTTTTAATTCCACAATTTTATGTCTTGAATTGTTTTATTCTAAATATCTGTATCTTAGTTTATATGATTCATTTGATCATAATTAATCAAATACATTCACTTTATATTAAAATTTCTTTAGAATAATTCAATTTGTACCAAATTTCTTTCAAATCAAATTGTTTGTTTATAAACAAAATTCAAAAATTTAACGGTCATAAACTTTTTTATTTTGTCATGAAAAAGAAGAAAATTTTTCAAGAATTGATTTTTTTAATTGCTTAGTTTCTCATACTTTCTCTAGATAGTCATCAAGCGAAACACATAAAATCCAAAAAAAAACCAAAAATAACCAAGCAATAAAGAAACTTTTTCCTCACCATCGAGCTCTCACAACCATATCACAAAATCGATGAAATTTGAATTTTCTTTTACGATCAACGAGGGACAAGCGAGACCAGCAAACAACATTCGATAAATTACTTGCGTAACAAATTTTAGCCGGAAAATAAACAAGTGAAAAGAAAACTTTTCTCTCTCTTTCGTCTTCTTTAAATTTTCTTTTGTTGAAAAATTCATGAAGTGGCAGCGAATGAAGAAATTTAAAATGCATGGAAATTTTCTACCTTCACTCTCTTTCTCTTTATTATAAACGAGAATGAGAGTAATTCTTGTTTGTTTGGTGGTGGAGAAAAGAGAAAAAGCCATAAAATTTCCTACACCGATACCAATCGCTAATTTATTATTCTGCTTTATTTGACAACACATACAAAATTTCTTTATTTTCCCTTCGCTCGCGCCTTTTGCGCGAATGATAAACTTTTATGTAATTTTGAATTATTGAGCTGATGATGCTGCAATATGAGGGAAGTTTTATGGCTGATTTTGCTAATACCATAAATTTTTTACCTTTAAAATGTGTGAGCTAAAAATATGAGCACACATTGAGTCGATGAAAAAGTTTTTCGATAAAAAGCAATTTAATGGTTTTACAATGAATAAAAGTACTTCACTTGCCAGGTGATATATTGAATGAATATTAAAACTTTTCCTTTGATATTTTTTTCGACAAACAAACTTAATGACTCAAAGGAAATCAATTTTGTTGAGAATTTCATTAAATATTTTCATCTCAATCAATTTTTTCCTCCCTTTTATATAAATGACAATGAGAAAGAAGATTTAAGCTAATCGTGTTTGCTCCAAACAGAAGAAGAAAAAAAACATCAATGAAAGAAAATTCCATCTTCTTTTATCCTTCTTTATGTGGTCAACACAGTCTTTATTGCTAATAAACTTTGATTTAGTCTACCTTGGATTTCTTTCTTTTAATTTCTATCATAGACATGGAACAATGATGAGGAAAAATTGCTGCGACTCAATAGGAAATTTGTGTGGTTTTCCCTGCTTCATGTAGGAGATTTTTCATTGTTTGCACTGTAAATAATGATTACTTTTTCTCTACTTTTCATCTCCTGCTGTTTTCACAATAATTTAATGATTTTCTTTTCTTCTCCTGTTTTTTTTATATCAATTTATTTTCTCTTTTTGCCTCATGTATAACATTTTTAATCCATCAAAGGTGATTGAACAATGGAAGAAAATCAAATAAGAAGAAAAGGAAAAAGAGAAAATGTGAGAAAATAAGATTAAAGACATTCTTTGTGACCAGCATATGTTACTATAGTTTCTGTATATATTACCTAATCCACTTATACCATTCCAATTGAGTGATTTTGAGGCGAGAGAAGCAAAAAAAAGATGAAGTTAAATTAATTAGGAGACATTTTTTACACACACACACACACTGGCTCATAAGGAGCTCTATTGAAATGGACATTAAGGATCCCTCCTCATAAGTAGCTGCGAGCACTATTAACATCTCAAACATATTAAATGTTTTTCTTATTTCTCACTTTTACTTGCTCTACTTGCTACACTATGTTAAGGGTGGGTCAATGATAGTTGATTTATTGCAGAGAGATTTTGATTAATTATCATCAGCCTATGTTTTTGTATGTCATGGCATACATATATGTATTGTTGAGAGGAAAGTTTAATAAATAAATAAATGAAAATTAAGAATGTGCCATTTACATTGTGTTTTTATCAATGTGAGGAAAAAGAAAAATGTATTGTAATTAATTAGTCGAATGACTTTATATGAATTTCAATTCAATGTTGATAATTTATTGATTAACAGATAAATGTCAAAACTTTTTTATTTCTTTTTTAAGTAAAAAATAACACAAATTAAAATTACAGCTGAAATTCCTAGAATTACATAAGTCCACAACTTTCGTGGACTTTCTTTTTCTTTAATTTCCTGTGCGGCTTCTTTTGTCCTCTCATAAGCATGAATAATATTATCTTTCAATCCTGCTTCATTGCTGTCATTGTCATCATCTTTGATTTCTTCTGAAGATCGACGAATTTCAAGTGGTTCACAATTTTCTTCAATTTCAATAATTAAACTTTGTATATTTTCCATTCCATCTTCTCTTCCATTATGACATTTGTTGTCATCAAATGAAAATGAAGTTAATTTAGTTAAAGGACTGAAAGTTCCTGGTTCAACATATTCAATTTCATCTTTTTGAAATGAAAGTTGTTCAATATATGGAGTGTAAAGGAAAAGATCACTGTTTAATCTTTTAATATAGCAAAAATCAATGTAAAGTCCCTTAAGATTTTTAAATGGCTCCAAATCTTCCTTAGTTATAACTTTAAGTCCTGAGTGTGCAACAATAATTGTTTGTAAATCAATAGAGAAATATTTTGTTAAACCTTTTGGAAAGTAAAAGCAATTGAGCGATTCATAAATGTAAAATGACTGATAAAGAACTGGATCTTCAGAAGTTTTGACTTCAGTAACTTCTCTATCATTTTCATCTGACACAACTTCATAAGTTAAACATTCTTTGAGTGTTCCAAATGGTGTCCAAACATTTGATTGTGTTCTGCAATCAATTGTTACAGAATTCACACAATTAATTGCGATAAGAAATGACAAGATCAATCTGTAAGGTAAACAAAACGAAATAAAAACAATTTTTGACCTTTCTTATCAATATTTGTCACTCACAAAATCATTTTTAAATTTGTTAGTCTTTACTCTTTGAATATTTATTTCACACTAAATAAAATCAAATGATTTACATTGGATTTTGTTTTAAATTTTTTAAAGCAAAATAAATTAGACAAAATTTGGCAACACTTTTTAGATTATAATTTGTCTCTTATGAGCTTCAAAAATATTAATGTATTACTTAATTATTAAGCATGAGGATAATTACTTGTACAAAGTATGAAAGAATACAAATATGTGAAAAATGTGCGAATTTTTATTCTAGTAATGTTGTGAAATTTTGCCTGATTGCTATAAATATCTCAAACTAAAGAAATTATTAAGAAAATTTTAATTCATTAAATGAGGCGATACAAGCAGAAATGAGCTAAGTCCATCTTTATTTTAATTGTGTTCTTCTTAAATTCTATGAAACGAAATACTTGGGCACGATGAAAAGTGAATTTTTATATTATAGAGCAGTCGATTCCCTGGTAGTTTCAATCGAAATTTTGACCATTGAAAATAAAATTTCAAACGTGTTTTCACACCTTTTTTCGAAATTTTCGTAATTTCCGAAACGCGTTTAGTTTAGTTGCATGTTGCGGGCTTTTTCGGAATTCCCTAACGTTCGATTGAAACTACCAGGGTCAATTCAAAAACTTTTCCAATGATATCAAATTTATCATAACTTGATTTCAAGTTTTTCAACAAAATTTTTAGAAAAACAACGAGGAATAAGCTCATTTCTGTTTGCGCCGTCTTGATTGTTGTTTTAAATAGAATTTAAATTAAATGAAGAATAATCAAGTTATTGAAGCTTCAATTTAAACAATTCAGAAAACTGGCCACTCAAGTTCTTTTACCTTATTATTCTAAAGAATTATTATTTTTATGAAATTTTAAAATTTGGCATTCAAATGAAATTCACATAAAATTTGTCCAATTTGAAAATTTTCTTTATTTCTTTCTAAAGTGTAAAAGTGTACAACAAAGAATCAAAGCAGAAATTCCGAGAATTCCATAAATCCATTTTTTTTGTGGATTTCCTTTTTCTTTTACTTTCTTTGCGGTTTCAATTTTTTTCGTAAAAGTCTCAATCAAGTCAGATTTTATCACTTCATTATTATCATCTTCTACAGATTCAATAATTTCGAGTGGTTTACACTTTTCTTCTATTTTAGCAATTAAACTTTTCACACTTTCAATGCTAGCTTCACTTCCATCATGACATTTGTTATTATAAAACGAAAGAGAATTTAATTTAGTCAATGGATTGAAAGTTCCTGCTTCAACATATTCTATTTCATCTCTTTGAAATGAAATTTGTTTGATATTAGGAGTGTAAATAAAAAGATCACTGCTTAATCTTTTTATATTGCAATAATCAATATAAAGTCCATAAAGTTTTTTAAATGGCTCAAAATCTTCTTTAGTTATAACTTTAAGTCCTGAATTTCTAACTACAATTACTAATAAATCAATAGAAAAATATTTCGTTAAACCTTTTGGAAAATAATTGAGTTTTGGTGATCCATAAATGTTGAATGACTCATAAATAATTGGATCAACTTTACTTTTGACTTCAGTAACTTCTCTATCATTTTCATTTGAGACAACTTCATAAGTTAAACATTCATCGAGCTTTCCAAGTGGTGTCCATAAATTAAATTGAGATATGCAATCAATTGTTATAGAGTTCGCAAAATTTATAGTGATTAGAATAGTCAAGAACAATCTATGAGGTAAACAAAAACAGATTAAAAATAATTCTTGATCTTTCTATCAGTATGTGTCACTCACAAAATCATTTTTAAATTTGTTGTCTTTACTCTTAGATTGTTTATTGCAAACTAAGTCAATAAAAACGTTTTACATTGGTTTTTGTTTTAATTTCTTAATTACACGGAGAAAAATATTTTATAACAGGCATAAAGTTTTTCGATTTGTCCCAATAAATTGAAATTTATAAGCGTTATAAAGAAAATTTTTGAGTGTTATAAAATTTTTTATAAGTGTTATAACAGTTTTATAACACTTATAAATTTTTTTATAACGCTTATAAAATACTTTATAACACTTAAAAATTTTCTTTTTAGCGCTTATAAATTTCACTTTATAGGGACAAATCGAAAAATCTTTATGCCAGTTATAAAATATTTTTCTCCGTGTATGAAATAATTTTGACAAAATGAAGTAGCATTTTTTGGCTATAACTTGGCTTTCATTACCTCTAAGAAATTGAGACAGTCTATTTAAATTATAATTTTGCTTGGTTAGTTCATATTAAATTTCTATTTGAAAGTGAAGCAAAGCATTTGATCACTCAAATGGGTTGAACACTTAGCTATTAGCAAAAATAGACATAGGTTGGCAAATTAATTTCTAAGAAACTAGAGCCCGAAATCGTCGCATAATTTACTCAATGAGTAAGTAAATTTTGTTATGTGAGTAAATTTACTTACAACTTACTCATGAAAATTTACTTAAGTAAAATGAAATAAAATTTACTCATGAATTTTTACTCGAATAAATTTACTCATAAGATTACTTACTCATCTGACGATTTCGGGCTCTATAAGAAACTAAAAATTCATGATATATAAAAATAAAGTATGAAAAATAAGAAATAAAATATATTAAAAATATTTATTCAATAAAGACTTTTATATATTTTAACAGTTAAATAAATTATTGAAAATTGAAGTTTTAAATTCTTAAAGTCGTAGATTGAAGAATCTAATTGTTCCCAATGCATCGCCCAAGGTGTTAGTTTGAGAATTGCATCCGAAAAGACATGGATAAGTATTTCTAGCTGTTGTCGTTCGATAATTCATTCTTGTTGTGCGTTCATGTGATCTCTCAGTTGTTACTTCATAAAATGTTGGAGTATCCCTAATAAAAGATTTTGTAGCACTGTCAAATCCACTTCTGCTATTGCCAAGTACACTACTCATATCAAATTGACATTTTTCTTCAATTTCACTGGCTAATATTTTTACATTAAAAATTCCATTTGCTTTGCCACTATGACACTTGTTATCATCAAAAGAAAATGAGTCTAATTTTGTCAATGGATTGAAAGTTCCTTTGTCAACAATCTCTATTGCGTTCTTTTGTATTAATAATTGTTCGATATTTGGAGTGTGAGTAAAAAGATCAAGACTTAATGTCACAATTTTACAAGAATCAATATAAAGTCCACGAAGGTTTCTGAATTGTTCTAAATCATCTTTAGCTAAAGATTTAAGTCCTGAATTTGCAATAACCAAAGTTTTTAGGTCAGATGAGAAATATTCTGTAGTACTTTTTGGAATATAATGGAAGTTTGGTGACAAATAGATTTGCAATGACTCATAAACTCTCACTGAAGTTCTATCATTAGAAAATGCATAAGTCACATGTTCACCACGCTTTTCAGCGATAACATTTAATGCTAAGCATTCATCGAGGTTTCCAAATGGTGTCCAAGTATTTTGTTGAGATTTACATTCGATTGTTACAGAATTCACAAAATTGATGATGATAAGAAGAAGAAGTGAAAATAATCTGTTGAAAAATAAATTAAAAATAAAAACTTTCCCGACTTTCTTTATCAATTTTACTTACGCAGATTTCATTTTATTTAAGCAGATGATTATTTGTCAATTATTCACTGCACACTAAATAATATTTCTAATAAACATGCCTTTATATCAATAATTAAGTTCCGTACATAGAAAAATTTCCTATTGATAATTTTCGAATTTTCTCGATAGTAATCTGTGACAGATCGCACAGTGGCTGTTTTCAATGAATTTGTTTGAATCTTTTTAAAAATACCTTTGTGAAGTTAGCGGAATTTCAGCGAGCCGATTTTCCGACCGAAATTTCGGTTCACAGAGGTTTTAAAACTAAATTTTGAAGCAAGGGAATATACATGATGACGAAAAGTCGAAACTTCTGAAAATAAACCTTTTTTATTTACGTCTCTTTGAAGTAAGAAAGAAAAAGACTTCTTTTGACTATTCTTATCAAATTTTTTGTGATGCTTACACAGACTTCATTTTATTCAAGCTGATTACTTTTCAATTATTTACTGTACACTAAACTAATCTCTGTTATATTCATAAGTTTTCATCAGAGCCCAAAGTCGACTTAATATTTATATGCTAAGCCGACTAAATTTAGCCGACTTACATACAAATTTTTCGTCTGCTTCGGGCTCTAGTTTTTATTTTAAACTTTGTTACATAGTTAAGCAACATTAAATGTTTAACTTCTCTCAAAAACATGTTATGAGTCAATTTCGTGTTGTTAGTTCAATCAAGTGTTTATAGGATATTGTTGTCTCGAACTTGTCTTCATTGAATAATGTCATGCCTTAAATTTTGCTTTTAGTTAAGAATTTTTCAAACAGTTGCTTATTTGTTGTGCTTTCTCTTACTTCTTCTGTCGATTCTTCATATTTTGATGTAGTTCTTTGATATATTTGCTCATTATTTCTACATTTTTTTTCGATTTCCTTAAATAATGCTTTAACATTTTTGGATCCAACAGCTTTTTTATCCGCACATCTATTTTTAGTAAAGTAGAATGAATTTAAATTTTTCAAAGGTTTAAAAATACCAGCTTCAACATTTTCAATTCCATTTATTTTTAACGAAAGAACTTGTAAATTTGAATTGTGAATGAAAGTATCACTGCTCAATTTCTTAATGTTGTTATACTCAATATATAGTCCAAGAAGATTTTTAAATGGCTTCAGATCATCTTTTATAATGGTTTGTAGTTCTGTTTGTGAAATTTTCAAGACAATTAAATTTGGAAAGTGTTCCATGATATTCTTTGGTAAATAGTGAAAATCACGGGATGAATCAATGAACAATGATTCATAGTCCTCTGCTTTCTGGCCTCCATAATTTACTTCAGTCAACTCTGTGTAAGATGATTTAGAAACTTCATACAATGTCCAGCATTCTTTGAGTGATCCAAATAGTGGTAATTCATTATGATTTAAGACGCAATTAAATTTTACTGCATATTCTGGATTTGGTACAGATGTTGTTTGATATGAATATTCCCATGTGTTTTCAGTTACTGATATTTTGTCTTTTGATTCATCGTGTCTTTAATATGATGTAGTTTCTTCACTTCTATAATTCAATGTACTTTCTTCGTAGCCTTCTTTGCATTTTCTTTCAATTTCATTAAACAAAGCTCTTACATCTTGAATTCCATCAGCATTTTTATCTAAGCATTTGTTTTTTGTAAACGATAATGCATTAAGATTTTTTAGAGGCTCAAATGTTCCAGTTTCAACTAATTCAATTCCATTCTTTTGTAATGAGAGTGTTTGTAATTTTAAATTATGAATGAAAGTATCGCTACTCAATGTTTTTATATTACATGCATCAATGTAAAGTCCAAGAAGATTTTTGAAAGGTTCAAGGTCACTTTTAGTGATTAATTTTAATCCAGTTTTAGCAATAATTAAGAGTTTTAAATTATTTGAGAAGAAGTTCATGATATTTTTAGGCAAATAATGCATATCAAGAGCTTCATTGAAGTATAATGATTGAAATTCTTCAGGTTTCATACCATTATAATTAACATGAGTTACTTCTCCATCAGATGATGTACATTTAGCAAATAATGACCAACATTCAATAAGATTACTGAACGGTGTCCAGCCATTGTAATTGATGTTGCATATAAAATTACATGTTTGAACAGATTTTTCAGTTGTTTTTGGCTCATAAATAATGTCAGTTGTTACGTCATAGTTTGTTGTACTTTCTATATTTGATTCTGTTGTAGTGCCTTGACCCCGTTTCCTTGTGACAATGCTTTCAAGTTTACTTGGACTAAATTCACATTTTTTTTCAATCACTGCGATTAATCTTTTAACGTTTTCAATTCCATTTGCACTTTCGTCATGACATTTGTTATCATCAAAAGAAAGAGAATTTAAGTTTGTCAAAAAGTTGAAAGGACTATCGTAAACTATGATTATTTCGTTATTTTTAAATGAAACTTGCTCAATGTCTGGAGTATTAAGGAAAAGATCTGAATCTAAAGTCTTAAGCTTACAGGAGTCTATATAAAGTCCACGAAGGTTTTTGAATTGTTCTAAATCTTCTTTAGTTATATCTTTAAGTCCTGAATATTGAATAAACAATATTTTTAAATCAGCTGAGAAATATTCTGTGATACTTTTTGGAAGATAATGCAAGTCTGGTGACCAATTGATGAACAACGATCTATAATCTTTCATTAAGTTTCTATCATTAGAAAATGCATAAGTAACATGTTCATCAAGACTCTTAGAGATAATATTCCATGTGTAACATTCATCGTTCCAAATCGTGTCAAACCAATTTTTTGGATTCACATTCGATTGTTACAGAATTTACAAAATTGATGACAATAAGAAGAAGCAACAAAGAAAATCTGTTGAGAAATAAACTAAAATTAAGACCTCTTTTGACTTTTCTTATCAAATTTTTTGTGCTACTTACGCAGTCTTCATTTTATTCAAGTTGATGATTACTTCCCAATTATTCAGTGCACACTAAACTAATCTCTGTAAGAAACACGAGTTTTTATTTCAAATTTTGTTACATAGTTAAATTAATAATGTGAAATATTTCAACTTCCTCATTCTCACACAAAATTCATCTCAAAATCAATTAAATCTGTTGCATCTTCCGACATCCTGCAGTATCATAAATTACACTCACATGCAAATATTAATTGCAATTTTTCCACTAAATTATTCTCTTTCAATATAGACTCATCTCTCAATATGCATCTGTGCGCAGACAGACAGAAAAGAGTGTCGAGAGATTTCTCTACACAACACTCTGCTGATGGTGTGAAAATTCACATAAATCACAAAATCGCAAATATGCCTACTCTCTCTATCGTTCAGCATATGGCAGTTGAGCTTGGCGTCGAAAAAAAGTGAAAATTGCACCAAAGGGCATGTTATCCATAGCATAAGCAATGTATCTGCATGAATGAGGTGTCTGATCCTTTCCGAGGTAAATCATCACATTCATCTCATCAATTTACAAACAAAATACCGGGATTTAGTGAGATGAGAAGTGTGTATACATTTATGTGCACACAGAGACTAAGACTGAATGTAATGAATGAACGAATGAATGAGTATGAAAAAATTTATTGAAGGCAAGCGGTAAGGTTTCGTTCGCATCATGTGTTGCATCCATTTATTCACATTCTGTTTTGTATGTGCAACGATTAATGTCGTTAGAAAGGGATGACTGCGGTTCAGCAATAGCTTTGCATTGAATAGAAATTCTACATAGACCATTATAATGATGACTGTGATGATGCTCTTTCACTATATTTAATTATAGAATTGATTTTTTTCTTTCAATTTACTTCCGATGCATCAGAACAACATGTTGTTAAAAATGTTTAATTTTAGTTTAATATTTATTTGGAAAATTAATTAAAAAGGAATTACTAAAGTAAATTAGAATTTTTCTATAATGAATTAAAAGCAATGTTTATCTGTCTAAAAATCAAAATAAAAGATGAAAAAAAGTTTCATTTTAAACTCAAGTCAGTCGAAAGACAATTCAATCTTCAAAAATGTAACTGATTTAAGGTCGCTAGAACAATATCACAATTATTGATTGTATTATTATTGCTATAATCTCAAATTGAGAATAAAATAAATATTATATTATCTTTTTAAACATAAATCTCTCTTTGATTGGTTTAATTTTTTTGAACAATTAATGTGATTTCTATTGACTGAATAGTGATGACACAAATTAAATATTATTAATTAATTGCTTGCGAAATTTAGTATGGTTTTTTGTCAAAAATAATCAAAAATACATCAAGCTTTCCGTTTATATACCTTTAGCATGTCATAGCAATTAAACAGAAAATTTTAACCTATTTTTGCCTTTTGAGGTGATATTTTCAAGCTAGAATATTTTTAATTCTATTTAAAACAGAAATTGACAATAAGAGGCCTTAGTTTTTGACTTAATTATGCTCAAAAATTATGGACAAAACCTTGGCACTTAACCGAGTGTCCATTTCTTGATTAAATCGATATTAAATTGTGAGTAAAAAGTGGCAAAACGTGGCATAAAGTTGAAGTTTTTTTTTCTTGATTAAATAAATTAAGTTTTTTCTTACAAAAGTGAAAATTTTCAATTAAATTTTAAATTTC
>JACWBX010002496.1:33811-48360 GCA_014622435.1 Polypedilum pembai | reverse complement strand
GTCGTTGAGGAAAAAAAACTATAAATTATTTAGCAAGTAAAGTATTTTTCGTTTTATAGATTTATTGCCACTTTGAAAAAGGAGTTTTCAATTATAGGTGGGATAAAGAGAGTATTAAAACTCTTTGTTTAGCAAATTAAATCTTTATTTTTCAAATTCTTTTGTTAAAAATATTAGAAAATTTTTCTTTTCTCATTTTTTATTGATAATGAAATCATTTTCTTTATTGTTTACTTTTTAAAAATCAAATTTTAATCTTCTCGCTGTCATCATGAATCTTTTAACGATTTAAATTATGATTGTATTGAAAGAAATGACTTATTTTGTAACGAATGCGTCGAAAGAAGATGTTTTTTAGGAAGAGTGTGACCAAGCATATTTAAAACGATTGAAATTTGAGTAGTAGCAGTAGAAGAAGAAAAAGAGACAACATTTGTTTGCGATACCAATAAATCATATTTTTCCGCTCTCTTCTACACGCGCGCGGTGGATGTATTAAAAAAGGCATTAAAATTGTTTCTTTTACTATTATTTCTGTTTTAAAATATGGTCCATTTGAGGGAAACGGAAAATTGTATTTGAATCCTCTCTCCAGATGCTGCTGTTGTTGCTTACAGCAAAGTTCAGCGAGAAATGGGATTATTCATGGAGTGAGAAAGCAAAAAAAAAATAAAAAATACAATTATTATTCTTCCATTTGTGGCAAAATCGAAATGGCAATTTAATGATAGCAGAACACAAACTGTATTAGCGATACCGCAATAGTCATTTAAAGCGAGGGAGAAATTTACCTTGAATTAAAAAAAAAAAGAATTTCGATGTCTGGAGATGAAGACAAAATTGCAGCAAGTTTTGAAACTTGAAGACAATTAAAAAAGCAATTTAGAGCTGATATTTGTTGTGAGGCCACATTTGGTTATGTGTTGTGAATGTCACACAATGCACAATACATTTTAGCTATGAGATCTGGCAAGAGATTTCTTCTTTACTGCAAACAATTTTACAATGTGCTAGAATCGTAAATATTCGAACTTTTTTCATTCTATGAGAAGTATGAGCATCTAAAGATTGCATGAAATAAGAAAACTTATAATGTAGAATAAGAAAACGACACTAGCATTACACATAGATAAATTTATCGCATCCTCTTGCTGTTTTGAGCTAACAATGGCTCTCTCTTACAAACAAACCAATTTTCTTTCTCTCCTTTTTCAATATCCGCAGTGTAATTTGGCAAAAATATCTACCATGCCAAATGAAAATTGCCTAAATATTGTTTTGTGCAATTTTGAAAATGCCAGCAACAAAATACAAATTAAACACCTCCCAACAACAACTAAAATTCTGGCAGAAAACACTTAGAGATTAAACTTATAAATTTTACTTCTTTTGCTGCTATTTCTGTTTGTTTTTCTTGAGATATTAGTCTCGCTGTATTTTATGTATTTTTTTTTCAATAATTGGCTCGAAAAACTTTAAAGTTTAATAAAATTTTTCACTTTCAAGAATAGCACTGAAAAGAAAGAAAAAAGAAATTTAATGATGAGCCAAGAGTAATTTTTGTAACATTAATTTTTTTTTCTTAACTTTCGAAGGGATGAGAATGGGCAAAATGAATGAAGCAAGAGAAAAACAATCAAATTAACAAGGCGAAACAAAGCTCAAGAACTGACGATATAAAAAATAATGGAATCACATTTATTTTTTAATTTACACTTCTTCTAATCAATTTTTAATTTTTTATGGGAGAGCAGTAGCAAGGGCGAAAGGAATAAAAAAGTTCAGAGTTTGATGTTAATCAGCAAGAGAATGAGAGAGAAAGAGGGATGAAACTGATGGAATGTAATTAGAACTGAAATAAGTAAAAAAAATTTGTAAATTTTACAGAGTTTGGAAATTTGAAAATAATTAACATTTTATTAAATTTCTTTAGGTTTTTAATTTATATATCAAATATTATTTAAGAGGTTATGGATATCAAATCTTATTAAGCTAATTATTATTGTTGTAATGCTTTGAGTTATTTTTTGATCATTTTAGTTGTGAAACCAAATAAGAGAATAATTTTTGGAAAATTATGTTTGAGCATAATTCAAATACTTACTTAGCAAAATTTCTCAATGACTTAGTACTTAAGTTAGTTTTCAACTTGTATCTTAGATTGGAATATCAAAACTTGTCGATTATAAATTTTTCTAGTAATTCTTGTCTTTTTAGTTGTCAAATCAAATGCGAAAATAATTTTTCAAAAACTACTAGCAGAGTTGTCAAGTAACTGGTTCATAGTCAGAATATGCTGTAAAAAGTAACTAAAAGCTACAAAGTAGATGATATTTTTACAATCCTAACTACTAGAGAACAGTTTAAATTGATTATTTGTCAAATTTTTGTAGCTCGTTAAAGCCCTTTGGTAAAATATTAAATTTTTGCACCAATAATTATAAAATCAAATCAAAACAAAATTAATTACAAATTACTTTATCAGTAGTATTTATTTCAATTTTAGTTAATAAATTATGAAATCAAATGCGAGATTATTTCAATTTCCAAACTCTGTCCACAAGTGAAAAATTTCAAGAACAAGAAAAAGATATCAATTCGAAATAAATAGACTATAACGAATGCAAACTCTCTCCATCCATGAGTTGAGATGATGATGTCGACTGACTGCAAAGATAATTACATGGAAAATTCAATTTTTATTTGATTACCATCTTTCTCTCTCTCTTCAGTCTGTTGAGGTGGATTATGGATGTTTCATTGAGTGGCTGCTTTCATTTCTACCTTAAGAGAGAGAGGAAATACGAAAGATTCGTTTCATACTTCGTTAAATTATTAATTATATTATTTCCCATTTCATATTCAATGTCCGCCAAATTTTCTACTCAATGAGCATCGCATTTTTTTCGCTATCGCATGCAAAAGGGACGAACGATGAAGCAAGTGATAAAAATTGATTTTAAATCCCCATTTCTTGTTAAAAATGAGTCCCTGAACAATCTATTTATAGGAATGAAGCATAAAGAGACATCGTTAGAGGAAAAAAAAATAAGAAATTTATCCATTTTCCATCACTTTTGCCTCGCACACCATCCACTTCATCTACATTTGCATATTTTTTTTCTGCCTCTTACTCGTAAAAATTAATCACAAGAAAAAAATTAATTTTTTAAGGTGAGACGCACGAAGGACGAGGGTGCCGAGGCGATTCACAGTGAAATGAAAACATATCAAATATTGTAGCAAAAAAAAAAAAGTCTTCGAGGGGTCGAAATAGAAAATGAATACATTATTTGTTTATTACAACATTCTTTTTTATATCGTGAATGAGTAAAAGAGAGGGAGAAAAGAGTCTTAAATGTAACCTTTAACACGACGAATGAATTGAGATGTTACACAATTTCCACTTGACTTCTCTTGACTTTGGTCGGTTGTTAAAAAACGAGGCAATGATTGATAGGGCTTTAAGATGTTGACATCTTTTTTCATTGCTTTAAAATTTTTTTCACAGTAAGCATTGATAAATTTTTTTGTAATTTTCATCTAGTAAACTGCCAAATAATTTTATCAAAAATTTTTGATTATTTTAAAAATTTATCAAAGTAAGCATCGATAAAATTTTTTAGTGATTTTCATTCAAGTTCTTTTGTAAGCTGCTAAAAGTTTCTACTTAAAATTTAATTGAAAATAGTTCTTAATTAATCATAATCATGAAAAATCCTGCTAATCTTGTAAGACAATTGATTTTATTAATTTTTCTTTTCATTTTCAATTTCATTCCTAGAAATCGATAATTTTTCGGCAATTGAATACTTTTCCTATAAAACAACATCAATCTGTGTTCATCAATGATGATTTTATGGATTATATGCTTTATTTGCTCACTTGTATTGGTAACAGTAATGATCAACACTCAGCTATTGAAATTTTGCTTAAAATTTTCACTTATGATGAGAACTTAGTTCAAAAGGTAATGAAAATCAACTTTATTAGTAAAAATTAAATTTTCACATAAGTTTTCTTATTTTAGTGGATTGACAAAGGACTTTTAAGTAAATTTGTCAATTTCTTAAAGAATCGCTCAATTTTTGATATGTCATCAATGGAATTTTATAAATTCAACGATCTGACTCAAATAATTGTTAAAAATTCTCCTCAACTTATTGATGAATTAATGAAAATCGATATTGTCAACAAAACACTTGCATTGAGTCAAAGAACACCTCTTGGTGCTCCTTATTCAAGAATTTTGACGGCTATTGAATTTTTCAAAAATTTCTTCATTTTTACTCCATCAACTGAAGTTCTTTATCATTTATTGAAAATCATTGAAGTTGCTTTAAAAGATGATTCAAAAAGTAGTAAAATGGAAGTAATTTTATGGCTAAAAAGTCTTCCATTGAGTGACATTGATTATTCTTTAATGGTTATAAAGAGCAAATGTTTCAAACAATTGAAGAAACTCAGCCGAACAAGTTATGAGAAGAAAATTCGAAAGAATTGCTTAAAAATTGTTAACAAACTTCGCTACAATGTTTTATTATTTTTAGCTTATAAGCAATAGAAATTGATCTTAAATTAATGTTCTTTAATAATGTCTAAGCAAATTTCTTTCTTTATGTCATAAATAATAAATAGTAATAAAATTAAAATATTTCACGAATATTTAATTTTATTGCCCATATTTGCTGAATGCGAAATATTTTCTTCCTCTCATTCTAAGACGATGAATTTAATAATTTAATGACATTTTTATACAAATTAATGGCACATCTATCTCATTCTTTTTCCATATACTCTACGCATTACAGCCCGGCAGTTAGTTGAACCCTCTGCAAATAGGCAAAGTCTGCTGTTCCTTCGCGAGAGAAGAACTTATAAATGAAAAATATGATGATTATTTAAAAATTAAATTGCTTGTTTTTCGCTTGGGCGTGTGTGAATGAGGGGCAATAAAAAGCAAACGTTGCCACTGCTAACGGATGGTGAAACAACATAAAAAATTGTAATATCAATCATTATTGGACAGAGATTATGAGAACATTTTTTTTGGCAAAGCAATTCAAAGCAATTTGACTAATTGAATATAAATTTTACCTGCAGTTAACCACAAATGAATAATAAATATTTCACAGTGGTAAAAAAGCAATCATCTAAATGAAAAAACTAGTGAAAATTAATTGATTCAAAATTCCATTGAGGCTCATCCAAAAACGTCTGTGCAGATTTTTGTGGCACCAACATCTCTCAACAGTCAGCTTAAAAAAAATTAAATTAATATGAATATTTATTGCACATAGTGAGTGTTGGCTTTTTTGAACCAATAATAATAATAATAACAACAGAAAGTATCAGCGTTAAAGCTTTTTATTTTTGCAAACCACCGCCAACAGAAGACAAACATATAAATTTCCACACTTTTCATTTTGCTATCTCTACATTCGTTGCTATTATACGATGATGATGAAGAAAAAGAAGATGAAGCAGAAAAAAAAATATATAAATTTTATGGTAAAATCACATGGCATTTGCTGAGAATGGAGAAATGCTCAAAAGTGTCGTTCTATTTGCTCAGAAATTTGTCTACGTTTTCACTGCTTAAGATGAATATGATTTATTCGCATCTAAATATTATACGAAGATTTGTACAATACCACACACACATACACAATAACATTGCTTCTTGCAATTTTTCCATTTTACGCGATAACATTTCTGAATGGCTTAAATTCTCTTTTTGCTTTTGATATTTATGTTGTGTCAAGTGAAATTATCATTTTATTGCATGTTTTCAGCTATACAAAGTTGCAACTCCTTGCTATAGCTTTCATCTGTTTCCGGCAGTTTGAAAAAAAAAAGAATATAAAGCTCACATGCTTTCTCTTGCATACAAAAAATGCAATTATCAGCGATTATGATTCTACAATTGTTGTAATTTTCATGCATTTGCGTGCATGTGACTTTCTCGCTCTATTAGCAGGAAAAAAGAAGAGCAAATTCGCGAAAGAAAAGTGATATTTTAGGGATTATGTTTTTGAAATATACAAAATGTATATGTGCATATGATAATAATATTTAATGTTATTACCTTCAACACTTTTTCAACTACCTTTGAGGTATGTGCAGATAGCATTAATGTTGAAATTTTCTATTTCTTTTTTTTGCATCTGTATTTAACATAAAATTACAATAAATCATGAGTGAAAAGATTTCTTTCACTATGTTGCTTTTAAGTGAGAACAACGTGAGATAGTTTGACATGAAGAAGTCAAAATCAAGGTAAGAGAAATTTGATTGTAACTCGAAAATTTACTTTAAATTAAATGTATAGCGTCTGAAACCGAAATTCAAATGAATTTTAGCCCATCAAAAATAAAACATTAACCGAATAGTTTAGTTTAGTTGAATTTTTGTTAGTCGTGGCCAGAGTTGTTTTGGACAAGCTCGCTTATTTTGGCATGTTTGATAAATTTCTCAAAATTGAATCTTTATAAATTGAAAAACTCTTTGGCTACTGATTCCAAGATTTTCACGAGTTAAATTAAAGTAATTTGAAGTTTTGCGCTTTTGTTGCAAATGAGTTATGTCAATTTTAGTCTTTGCCTTTTTTCGCTGGTTTTTCAAAACCAGCAAGAGTAAAATTGAAATAAACCATCGACCAAACTAATCGCAAACTTTCAAATTACTTTTATTATACTCGTTAAGTTTTATAGAATCAGTAGCAAAAGAATTTATCAAACCGGCGAGGTTTGACAGTAAAAGCTTTGATTGCGAATAAATTAAAAACGCTTTCGGACTCTGATTCAAATATTTTTTGTTTACATTTTTAATCAATTCAAAAATTGACTAACAAATTCATCATTTTAAAACAGAAAGTGTTTTGACCATGATAGGAATAAAAAAAGTTCCTATTTGACTTTCATCAATATTTCTTTACCTTGAACATAAACGCGAAAGTCCATGATGATTTAGAAGCGCAGTCACGCATAAGTAAATGTAAAATGTGACTGCAACCTAACCCAATTGAGAAATGCTTTTGAGCTTTTACTTCTCTGACTTTTGATCAGCACACAAAAAGAATTTTCAGTAAAAAAATGTGAAACCCTTTTGCTTTTTGACATATAACCGTAAGTACACACATATTTTTGGCAAGTTGAGACGGAGAGATGCTGGAAATTTGTGAAATTTTCTATACTCATACATCATCCTCGCCTCGAGCAAAAATAACATTTTTCTTGCTCACTCACTCTCCTTTATTCTCTTTCACTCTCAAAAGCATTGCATACATTGCTCAAAAAAAATCTATCTTACACACAATTAAAATTTTGTAATAAAATTTCAAACAAACAATTGTACCTCTTTTCAACCATCCACACACATGTCCCTTCTACTTTTTCCTACATGTAGATCAAAGAACCTTAAAAGAAGGCAAAAATTAAATGAAAATTGTGTGACTTCTTTTTTCGACATTTTTCTCTTTCTCTCTTTGTAAAAATTACAAATTTACTCCTTGCCGAGACTAAAAAGTGCAAATGGCATTAATATTTTTCCCTTCTTTCTTTCAGTCTAATGGGCCTGCTGTCAGAGAGAATGATACATATAAACATTCACAAGTAAGGGTCAAAAAGTGTGTGTAATTAATATTTAATTACTCAATTTTTACATGAGCTGGTAGTTTGTAGCTCATTTATTATTGGTCATCATTTGCTTTTGATTTTCTCATGGTTAAAGTTTCAATTTTCAAGAGAAAGAGAAAGAAAATAACATCCTTAACAAACAGATTTTGTTATTTCATATAGAAAATTTATGTCTTTATGTTACTACATATGTCCTTTTAATCCTTTTTTCTGTTTCTTTTCTGCTATTACTTAAATGTTGGACTAAGAAAAAGAGATTATTTGCTAAAGGAAACACACAAGATATCAATTACTGAACATTTCATCTTCTTTGACCATTTGATTTTCTTCTTTGCTTTACTTTATTTACTTAAATGATGATTACATGAAGCTTCTTCTCTATGAGATGTAAAAACACAACCAAAAATCCTTTAATAAAATATTTAAAAAAGATTTTCATTTCATGTGCCTTTCTGATTTTCTCATCTTAGAGAAAATTGACATTAATTAAATGTGTCTAATGCATAAAGCTCTTATTCAATATTTACTCTTAATGGGTGATACTCATTGGACAGAAGAAAAAAGAAGTTGTTTTACCCAAAAAAGGAATTTTTAATTTTTTTTGTGTCATTAAGAATGAATGAGATTTTATTCAAGTTTATTTATGTTCAAGAAAAGTTGAAAATTACACAAAAATTATGACCTTGTCTACCAAGTGCAAGTAAAAATAATATTGTGAAAGAAATTGGAAATTCAAGTTTTTTACTTTAAGAAATTTCACAACATTTGCTTATAATTTGTGTTTTTACTGCATTACTGCAATTCTGTTTTGAATGCTTATATTGACTGATTTGTATCGTTGTAATATTAAGTTTTTATTAATTATTCGCTATAATATTTTATGGAAAAACATTTCTTCACAAAAATTTCTTTTGGTATTTATTTTACCAATAAATAGCTTTAAAACAATCTTTTATTGACAAATTTTGATTAAGTCTGGGGCAGACTTATAAATTTTCAATGGAAAATAAAAGATATTTAAAAATATTTGCAGATATTAGAGATATTTTTTCGGAGATAAAAAGAGGTTTAAGAGGTATTTTAGGAGATAATTTTTAAGTATCTGGATAGTTTCCATCTCTTTTAAATTTTTGAAAAGTTGGACGAATTTTTCGTTGGGAAATTGTCAAATTTTAAAGCTACAGTTCGTGTTTTCATTAATTCTTCACATTAATTAAAATATTTATAGAGTTCATTATATGGCGTTTAATTATTACATTGAGATTCACATTAGTTTGTTACAGAATTCATGAATTCGATAGTAGGAAATGTCTTGATTATTAAGAAATAGACTAGAACTAAAATTTCTTTTCTTGTCAAATTTGCTCAAGTAACGTTCAATTTATTAGTTAAATTAAGTAATTTCTATTGTTAATAACTCAACAACATTTTTAATTTCTTATATTTTGCAAACAACTTTTCATGCTTTTATTTATTTAAAAGTTAAACAAAAGTTGAATTGTACAATTTAATTTATCTAAAATGTGTCATTGTGAATTTTAGTTATTTTTTTTTTCTACACATATTAATTTCGAATTGAATTAGAAATGAAAATTTTCATTATTTGCCGAAAACACAAAAGTTTTTCCTTGTTCATTTTTTTGAAAATGTCTCTATCTATTTCAATTTTACTATCCTTTTTCTAATGTATTGCAGATTAAATATAAGGGCAAGAGAATAAAATTATTCGTTTGACACAAGTAGAAGTAGTAGAAAAAAGTCTATGTCGAATACTTTAATCTTTTTAAAAAAACTGACCCATAGCTAAATCTATCTCTAAACTACCATAGTCATTATTACGAATAATTGTTTTTCATCCTACTACACATGATGATGCTTCTAGGGCATAGAGAAATGCTTTTTGTATTTAAACATGAGTGGCCACCAAATGATCAGAAAAAAAGACGAGATAGGAAATTTTCTATTTTACTTTCACCCTCTGATGCTTGTGTCTGTTCATGTTGTTTTGCCTATAATTATATCAAACACAAAAACGATGAGTGCCGTTTTTTGAAACTCTTTTGCTATTAGACGATGATGTGATTCACAAATATGTATACAAAATTTTCTACTTCTTTTCTCTTTCTCTATCTATCTATCTAGAATTAGAACACAAGAGCCTGATGGTTTGTGATGGTGCTTAACGATTTTCCCAAACACACATTCACATACATGAAAAACCGAACGAACCGTAATTTTATTTAGTTTTGGATGATATGTATGTGAGAAAATATACAATTGAGAACATAGCAAAGTATAAAGATGGCCAGAAACTAAATAACGAATGAATGTGTCATTTTTAAGGTTTTACCCTCGAAAAGTGTGAGTATACGAAAATTAATTAATCAAAGGATTTTTCATTCATATATAACCGACACATACCGCATTTACTCACTCTCATTCACTTGAGTTAATTCCTCCGTTTGTTACCTATGAGCTGTTATGTTGTATAATAGTTTCGAGAACATATGTGTATGTTTTGGAATGTTTGCATAAGATGCTGCTACTGCTGTTCGTTATTGTCGTCACTCTTTTGTTGTTTAGTGGACTCTTTTTAGTCGCAATTATGAAGGCAAACTTTCAAACAATTCTCAAAACTCACACTCTGTGAAAATTTTCAAAATATATATTTTAATCGCTTCATCCTGACATGAACAGAAAGTTGAAAAGAGAGGGTAGAAGAGTGAGAATCAATTTCAATTGCAATGTTTTGATACATGCTGTAAGTGTAATTGACCATTCTGAATAGATTATGGTCAATATTATATATTCAACCTTTCACTTTGGTTTTCACTCTCACTCTCAATGATGATGGTGTGAGAAATGTTTTGTTGACATATGATATTCAACACTCCTCTTTTTTCGACAGCAAACAACATGAGTAGCATTCAATAATGCTAATATTTTGTTACAATTTTTCTCAAATGTCATTCGCATTGTTCACAGAAGAGCACTCGATGCATATTGACAAATTTAAAATACACAGAAATTTTTCTGACTTTTGTGTAAAATAGAGAAGGAGAATGGAAAATCATATCACGATTTTTTGTCATTTTTAACTCATGCTGTGATTTCTTTTTATTTTATACTATTATGAGATGTAAATTTATGCAGTTTTCTTCACGTATGGATAATGGAGATCATTCGTCAAGTTTATGATTTCTTCTTTTGTTATTATGATGAAAATGAATGGGAATGTAGTGTATTATATACATAGATAGATAAATGAATGAGTAGATAAAGGTGAAAAATGGAAAAAGTAATGAATTTGAATTCACTTTTATAACGGCAATTTTATATTTTAAATATTTTCAGTTGCATTCCCCTGAAAATTTTCAGTTTCACTTTTGATTTTGTAGAAATAAACAAAACGTAAATAAATTGTTAATTTTAATTAATTTCAATGAAAACTCATATTCTAATTTGTATTTAATTACTTAAAAGATCAATATAAGTAAAATAGAAGAGAATAGATTTAATCAGTATAAGAATAAAGCTAGAAAAGTGTTTTAAAATAATTATGGAAAGTTTTCATTTATTTCTTTGAAAACTCAGCTTTAAATTCCTCTTTAACTTCACAATAATTAAATTCAAAGTTAATAGAAATATTATTCTTTATTCTATCTATTAGCTACAAATTTTTATAGTCTAATAATACAATTTAAATAATACTAAAATCCCTTTTTTGAAAAAATTAATTATAAACATTATCTGATAACGATAACGATATTCATTCTATTAATCCGTACTCATTTAATCTCATCTAGTATAGTTAAATTTAAATATCATCCTCTTCAGGTCGATCAACATTCATTTTCTACCTCACTATGTTTTTGGCATCCCCATCATTAAATGACAATGTCTATTCATTAAACAATATGATAGTTGCTTGAATGCGAGTACGATAGTTTGTTATTTCAGCATCCTTATCGACGTCATTCGATCTAGTTGATATTAAAACCAAAACAATTAGTGAAAAAGAGGGGAGCTTCATGAAAATCATCCCTTTCTCATTCCGAACTATGCTTAAAATTATCTTTCAATATTTTATGGAAAAAGGTTTCACTCATATGAATTGTGAGAGGCAGAAATTTTTCAATTAAAATTTAATCAGAAAGATGCTACAGCATGTGTAAGCATATGAGAAAACATAAAAGTCAAAGGAAGGTGGTAAAGTGTTGAATGTTGATCTAGGAGTGCGAAAATTTGTGGTTTTTGGTGTATATATGCTTATAGTCGGTTATTGATTTAGGAAATTGTCTTGAAGAAATTTTTGAACACTTCTCACACTCTTGAAGTGAAAAAGGAAGTAAAAGTTTGTTATGAGAAGATGAAGATTTATAGATTTAATGATTTTTAGTTCTTTTAACTTAAAATTCTTTAATTCTTCAATTTTTCATTACATAACCAGCAACACCCTCATAAAAAAGTAGCAGCAGTAGCTACGTGATGTTGAAACTTCTTCTACAAATGTTTGCTCATTAATCCAATCAGCCCTTTCATTTGCCTTCTCGATTGGGGAATTAAAATTCTTTACTGTTTATTATCGTCATTCATTGACAATATTATGAACTTCAGGCTGAAGGGAAGGTGTCTTACTGCCCTCTTGAGACTTTTATTCCATGATTTCTGAAAAATACTATAAAATACCTCATAATATTACTCGAAATTTTTTATACTTTTTCTACACAGCCAAGAAACTTTTTCCTGCTTCCTTCTATGTGTTTTATCAACCCTTTCGCATTATCACGTCTTTATATAAAGTCTTTTCTCTCTTTTTGTTTTGCATACATTTTCTTACACATATTCGCATAATGTCGTGAGCCATAAAATATTATGGATTTTGTAATATAAATTATGAATATATCTTTTAACACAGCAACCCCTCTATCTCTTTTTTTCCTCACTCTCTTACTCAATAACAATAATAACATCTATCTACATACACTTTTTTCCGCGCTTTTATTCAACATACAACACACTATAAAAACACCAAAACAAAAAACATTCATTAAAATATGTTGATAAAATTATCTTTCTCTCTTTTTACTTTTACTCAATGGAGAAAATGCAACTTTCTTTCAACACCAAATATACAATATTTTATGTGTAGTAATTTAAGAAAATCAGTAGAGATTCTGCCTTTTTTTACTGTTCAATAGTAGAATGTTATTAAGACAGGGTGCGGAAATTAGCGTTTTCACTTGAATATAAGGAATTCAGCAGAATTTAATGCTACAAAATTACGAAGAATTCCGCGGAATTTAACGTTGCGAAACTCCGAAAAATTCTAAGGAATCAATTCTGAAGAATTCCGTATTAAATTGTGACATTTTGAAGAAGAATTCATCGGAATTACAAGGAATTCTTCGGAATTACAAGGAATTCTTCGGAATTCCGCGAAATTCTTTCGGTTTTTTTTGTACGGTCCAGATTCGCTAATTTTTTCAAGCACTAGAAAAAATTTAATACTTTTTGAATTTTTTGAACCAGCAATAAGCAGCAATTGAGCGTCATAAGGCATAGAAATGAATGTTTGCAAACGCCTTACAGTAAATAAAATTGTTATGAAATCATTAAAAATCCTGAAAGTTGTCATAAATAAATCACAAAATTCACTAAAATTTAGGGTTCGAACTTGAATACAGATAGTCAAGTATCTGTGCAGATAGTTGTACAAGTTATAAGTCAACTTGACTTAACTAAAAAGTCTCTAATTCAGTCGAATTTTGTTTATTTCAGTCAATTCTTTGATAAATTTAAGAATCATTGATTTTCATATAAATTTACAAAATTTTGACAAAAATAAATAAAAATTTGACTGAAATAGATACTTTTTAGTTAAGTTAAGTTGACTCAACTTGTACAAATATCTGCGTTCAAGTTCGAACCTTACTTAATTTGTTTGAATTGGTTGATTTTCACACTTTCCCGCACCTTGAAGTTTCCATGAATAAGATTAGTTGTAAAATCATTACTTTCGTTCTTTTATATTTTGCATTTTGCAGGGCATAGTAAATTTATTGCATGAAAATTTCTCATGTTCTATAAAGTTTATTTTTTATTGTGCTGTACATGTTAAAAATTATAAAATAAGCATATGAGATTATTAGATAAAAAGAAATTTAAAAGAATTTCCTTAACTCTTCCAACTATGAATGAAATATTTCTTTTCTTTTTATTCAACCCATTCGCCATTTCTTCATTCACTGTTGTCATTTTCTTTCTTTTCTTTCCGTTTTGTTTAATTTTTCCCCAACGCCACTCAAAATGATCTCATCATAAACTTGATGTTGGTTATAAAAGAAGCGAGAAAGAAAACAAAAAAGAAAGAAGAAAAATTTTTCTCATTCTTCTATTTTTTTGGCCAAGTATTGACACTTAATTAAGATAACGCCGCTTAATAAAGGATTCATTTGATGCTAATTTAGTGTGAGATTGTGTTGAGCAACAATGGAGCTGAATATTTCGAGGCAGAGCAAATTTTTTTTGCTTCTTATCTTTGTGAAAATTTTTTTGGTTTGATTAAAGTAAAGAAGAAAATTGTCATTTAAATCATAGTTCTTTGTTTTCACAAAAGTGTCAATAAAAAAAATATGAATGGAGGGCACAATTCTTTGATGAATCTTAAAATAACAAAACTTTACTTTTTCTTATCTCTCAATAAATGGAAATTTTACTACAAACTTTTTTTGCTCGCTTTGATTTTCTTCGTAACGATAAATTTTTATCTCGTCAAAAAAAAGGCCGAATGAAGGAGTTTTAAGATTTTGTTTTTATGTTTTCTGGCATTGAAAGAGTCAAAGGCTGTATATATGTATGTAAGTAGCTTGCCTGCTGTTGTTGTATGTTGTGATATGGGTTCATTCAAAT
>JACWBX010002496.1:0-11100 GCA_014622435.1 Polypedilum pembai | reverse complement strand
AGCTTGTATCTCTGAAATGTAGCAGTATTTGATACAAAACCACTCAGTGTCAGAATCACAATGAATTTCTTTAAAAATAATTTCAGCTGACGTCAAAAATAAATTCAAAGAAAGAAAAATTAAAAAAATTTCAAGTGACTTCATTTTTTGACGTTTTCTAATGAACTAAATTTGATGAAAAGTTTTGTGATAATTTAAAATTTTTTATTATCGTTTAATCAGCAAAATAAATGAGATTATTGAAAGATCATGTTCACGTGTCTCATGAATAAATACACATGCAAGGTAGGTGAAGGGCAAAATCACCCAAAGACAATTTCTCCGTAGCTTCTCCAAATTTTTTCATATTTTTGATTTTTCTACATTTTTCAACGATAGCTTTGATATCGATTTTCGCTTGAAGCAAGAGGGAAGAACTCTATCAAAAAATCTAACAAAATAACAAAAATTTTTGTTAGATTTTTTGTTAATTTCATAGAAAATTTTTGAGTTTCAATGGTTACTTTGTTTTCGCTATCAAGAGTTCTAACCCCTTGGCTTGAAGTATAAAAAGTTTTCACCCCTTGACAAAATGAGTATAAATTTGATCTCACACGTGGATTACTTTATTATAAAGCAAATTATTTTCTGCAATTAAAGACATCTTTTAGTATCTAAGGTAAGATAAGATAAGTATGAGAGTTCTCTTATCAAAAGTTGAGACTTTTATATCATTTTATCTTAAAGAACAATTAAAAATTATCTTCATGAGAAGTTCATGATAAAATTTTAAAATTAGTTAATATTCTGAATTCTTTTTAATCACACATAAAAGATGAAGGTAGCAATTATTGGTTGTGGTCCAAGTGGCTTGTGTGCTATAAAAAATTGCATTTCTGAAGGTTTTGAAATAGTTGCATTTGAACAAAGTTCAGATGTCGGTGGAGAATGGTTTACAAATTTTGAAGTTGGTCCAAATGTTCATTCAAAGATTTATGAAGGACTTGAAACAAATTTTACTAAAGAATTGATGGAATATTCTGACTTTTCATATGATGAAAATGAAACTGATTCGTATTTATCACCTGATAAAGTTTTTAAATATTTCAAATCTTATGCTGATAAATTTGATCTTAGAAAATTTATAAAATTCAATCATCATGTCATCAATGTTCGACCAATAGATGATAAATGGGAAATTATTGTCAAAAATTTAATTAATGACAAATACGAGACAATTACTAGTGATAAAATTTTCATTTGTGTTGGAATTTCAGCACCACGAAAGCCAAAATATGAAGGTGAAAAAGAATTTAAAGGAAAAAGTCTTCACTCACGGGATTTTCGTTCGCCGGAAATGTTCAAAAATAAGAAAGTTTTGCTAATTGGAAATGGTTCAAGTGCAGTTGATATGGTAATTGCAATTGATAAAGTTGCTGAAAAAATCACTTGGGTGAATAAATATAAAGAAATTCGTAGCGCTCCTATGAAATTAGGACTTTCTGAAAAGACTAATGAAAAATCATCTCAAGTCAGAAGAATCACAGAAACTGGAACAATATTTGAAGATGGAAGTTTCGAGGAATTCGATATTATTGCATTTGCTACAGGATATGATTTCAGTTATCCATTTTTATCAGTTGATTCTGGAATTTCTGTTTATGACAAATGCGTTCAGCCACTTTACAAACACTGCATCAATGCAAATCGTTCATCATTGGCAATGATTGGAATTCCTTTGCTCATTCTCAACATTCCAATGTTTGAGTTGCAAATCAAATTCTGTCTTCAATACTGGTCAGGAAGAAAAAATTTACCAACGCGGAATGAAATGTTATTAGACATTAAAAAAGACTTCCAGAGTCGAAATGTTGATTTAGAAAATGATTGTCATAGAGCTCATTGCTTAGGACTTGGAACACATGAAAATTATTACAATGATCTTGCACAAACAGCAGAAATTCAACCTATAAAACCAGTTCTTGTAAAAATGTGCAATGACACTATTAAAAAAGTTTTTGAAGACTTTCAAACTTTTCGTCTTTATCGATATAAAATTTTAAACGATTTTGATTTTGAATGTGAATTAAATTCTAAAGAGAATAATGAGTAGAAAATGATGAGGAAAATTAAACCAAGGCCTGAGAACTCTTTAAAAAATTTTTGATCCCATTTTGTTCCAAAATTTTGTAAACTAGCCATTATTAGGTAGATATTTTGATGCACAATCATTTATTTACTTTTAATAGCAAAGAATCAATCATAAAAAGCGAAGATTATGCTAGGAAAATCGAGATTTTGACAAAAATATAAAATCGAAACTAAATATATCCATAGTAAGCAAAAAGAGTTCTCAGGCCTTGAATTAAACTTAAGAAAAGAGAAAATTAGTTCAAGTTTCAATTTTCAATTTCCGTTTTTAATTATATTTCGATTAAAATAGGGTTCGGTATTAAGAAGAAGAATTATGAACAGATTTAAATCAAGTAAAACTTAAATTTTCTAAATAAAATATGAACCAAAATTATTAAAAAACCAGTTAGAGCAATAAAATAAAATCAGAGTTGTTATATAGACGGTCTATAACGTCTATGTAAATATTTACAAAATATTTACTTAAATCATTTTGAAGCGCCATCTACAATTTTCATAGCGGATTTTTTTGTAAATATTCACATAGACAAATATTGACCGTCTATGTAACAACTCTGAAATAGATATACGAATATTCTAAAAAAATCTTCTCTTTTTATTTCATGTATCAGTTACGCTACTTTAAATTGTTTTAATCTTTGATAAATACTGATAAAAAAAACTTGATAACAGGCATAAAATTGCATCTCTTAAAGTGACTTTACGAGGCTGTACGAAGTTTTAACTTTTTTCTGGTATAAAGTAAATTTTGAGATCCAATTTTATGCCAGTTTTATAAAGCTTTTTTTCTCAGTGAAAATCATCAAATTTCAATTTTAAAAAAGTAAATTGAGCTTTTTTAAGAAAAAGGACTGAAAAGAGCTGAAAATCCTCTTGCAACGGTTGCAAAAAGTTCATTGACAAATTTAGTGACGCCATCAAAAAATTGAGAAACTCCATCGCGTTTTCTGATGTGTTGAACTTGAGCTTTCAATTTTTGTTGATTTTGTTGTCTCTCAAGTAAAAGCTGCTGCTGTAACTGCTCATTTTGTAGTCTTATTAGCTCATAATGTTGCCTTTGTCTTTGTTGCTCATCCAATGCTAATTTTCTTTCTCTTTCAGCTTGTGCTAGTTTTGCTTTCATCTGCTCGGCTTCTTTCTTTGATTCCAATGTGTCTGTTTGAATATTTTTTACTTGATCTAAAAGTTCTTGATATTTTTTCTCAATGATTTCTGCATTTTTCTTTGCATCTTCATCTTTTTGTTTTGCTTGTTTTGCTAAAACATTTTGTTTGTCAGCTTTTTCTTGTTCACTTTTGATTTTTTCCAAGAACTCAGCAGTAATTGGCCGCCATTCATCATAAGCTTTTTCTAATTTTCCTTCAAGTTCATTTCGATAAACGAAACTTTCAGCTTCATTTCCAAATTTCTTTTCTTCATCAAAATATTTTAATGAAAGTGCTTTGGAAATATTGTGAAGTGCAAGAATTTCACTTTCTTTTGTGATATTATTTTGAAAAAGTTGAATTGATTCGAGATAAATTTCAACTGATTTACCCATAAGAATTTGAAATTGATTGTCAAGAGTTGACTCATAAATGCTTTTAGCTTCAGGCAATGATTCAGATTCAAAAAGTTCAACATATTGTTTAATATAAACAGAAAGTTCAAAAGCCTTTACAGGAACACCATTGACAGTTTTTATCACTAAATTATTCGGAGCAAAAATGAGTAAAATTAATTCTTTCATTGCATCAACAAAATCTTCTTCAATTTTCTTCCAACTTCCATCATATGAAGAATTTCTTGCTACAATTTTCCCTGGATACGGCATCAGAAAACCATTAACAGTTTCAAAAGTTTTCTCAATATGCAAACGAACTTTTTTCAATTCATCAGTATGAAATTCTTTGATTTTAAGAAAAGCTTTTAAAAATTCATTTCCTCCTTTAATTCCATAATCATATTCGTCTGGTGATCCCCAATCACGAATTAGAAAAATTAATTTTTGAAATGGCTTAATTGATTCATCATCGACTGCTGTAAAACGAGCTACTTCTGTAGCATACTGTAAAGAAATGTAATAGAATCCTACGATTATGAAAATTGATAGATTAAAACCTAAGAAATTAATAATTTAAGTCAAGGCCTGAAAACTCTTTCAAAAATTTTTGATCCCATATTTTGTAAACTAGCCATATTTAGGCAGGTATTTTAATGAATAATCACTTCTTTACGTATAAAGCAAAAAATCAATCATTATAAAGGGAAAATTATGATGGAAAAATCGATATTTTAACAATGAAATAAATTCGAGTCCAAAAAATAATCATAGTAAGCAAAAATAATTCTCAGGCCTTGATTTAAGTCATTTTTGATGAATATGTTGAAAAGTTGATTCGATTTCAGTTTAACGGTTCTTTTCAAAGATTCGAAATCGAAATTAATAAATACTTTTAATTTCGAAATTTTTCGAAATCAAAGTTCGAAAATATTTTTAATTTCGAATATTTTCGATATTAAATTTTTTCATCCAATTAATAAGAAAATCCTAAGAGAAAAGAAATTGCATCTAACACGCGTTAATGTGCTCCTTTCAGGGTTAAAAAAGGATCTATTTCCTTCTTAGAAAAACTACAAAATTTAAATTTGAGAATTTTTCTAACACAAGTCTAACTGAAGATACAAAACTTAACGAAGTTAGTCACGGATTAAACAAATCTACAGGTTGTTCGCAGACAATTTGTCAGTTCTGTGACTAATAATCTCAAATTAGATATAATAACTTAAAACTATTTTCTTACTCACTTGCAAATACTCAATATCACTCTCCTGAATAACATTAAAAATATTCATGATTTGTACCGAAGACATCAAAGCACTTAATGAAAAAATTCTTATATTGTCAGTTGGCGTGCTCAAGTGATCAAAAAGACCTTGCGTGTCAACCAAATAAATGGCAATACGTTCGCCTGTAGGTGAATCATATAAAAAGACATCACTCCAAAAGAGAATTCCCGTTGTTTCGCGTTTTGTGCTAGATTTCCATGAGAAACCACTGAGTGGCTCGTTTTCATCACCAAGCCAATTTGCCGCAGTCGTTTCATTGATAACCTTTGTAGGATTAGCTAAAGATCGATACTGAAAATGTTGGTGATAATTTTTGTGTTAATTGTGGCTTGCTTTTACTTACATTTGCATAAAGAAATCTCAGCATGTAATTAAGTAAAAATGATTTGCCTTTTCGTAATGCTCCAGCTATTGAAACAATTACAACTTCACGATCAGACACTAATGGATTGAGAAAAAGTTTTTCCAACGATCCTTCAGTTAATGTCACTGTTTTGTTTTCATTATTCAGATTTAATAGTTGAATTGGTTCAGCAGTTATTTCTATTGAGCAAAAATATAAAATTTCAATATTTTTAAAGAAACTTTTTTGGAAATATTTTTAAGACCTTCAGCTTTAGCATAAAGAAAAATTGAACAGAATATCAACAAAAATTTTAATTTCAGCATTATTTTTATTTTGAACTTTACTCTACAAAAACTCAAACAAAACTGATCGTAAATGTTCATATGAGAAACTGTAAAAAATCTCTGAGAGCGTAAAATTGAGAGAAAATAAATTAAAAATAAATTTTCTAAAGAGAACAAGGTTTGATAATTTTTAAAATTGTGAAAATTACCATCTTTCTTCGAAAACAAGAGCCAGCTCCTTTTTTAATGTACAGGTCAGAGCCCGAAATGGACTAAAAAATTGTACGCTAAGTCGACTTACCTATGAATTTTTATTCAACTTCAGGCTCTGGTATAGGTTCTAAAAAAATAGAAATTTTTAGAACAATTTGAATACAAGAGCCAGCTTTTATTTTTGAGGGAAGATGGTAGCATTTTAAGGTCTTTGTAAAATAATTTTAACTTGAATCGAAAAGCGTGCTCTGAATCGCCTCATAAGACATAAAGTTTTCTGACTACTTTTCCAACAAAAACTAATTCCTTCAATCAACCTTCATCAACTTATCATTTTTTTGTCATTTTAGGCAATTCTTCAAAAAACCGCTAATGAGTCGGTATTTCAACTCGTGCTAGCAGTTTAAGTGTGAGAATATACTTTTTGCCGACAGAGTAAATAAATTGTGTTTTTTTCCAAGTGCTTTTCCCTTTGTTTTAATTTCACTAGTCTAATTTCAGTCCACCGTCAACACATAAATTTGCTTAGACGGCGAATTTTGTTTCGAATTTCATATAAAAAGTTTTTGACTAAGTCTCTCGATTAAAATTTTAATTTTCTTGATAGTTTGAACTAATTTTCAATCAAATTATGAAACTGTTTTTAGAGTTCCTGTTTTTTTATTTATTTTAAGAACTTATCAGTGAAGAACATAATACAAAATTTTTATTTATTCAAATTTAATTTTTGTAATTCACATATTGACGTAATTCTTATCAGAATCAGGGATTCCCTTTTCTTTTGAATTTTAAATCTTGCTAGCAAATGTCATGACATTAAAAAATCACACGAGTTACTTTTTCATTATCAATTTTATTTTAGTATTAAAAAATTCCCAATAAAAAATTACAATTTCAATTTTATTATCAGTAAAAACGGCAATTTTTTTTCTAACCAAACCAACCAGCAATCGTAGCCACAATAGGAGCAGCTTTTGTAAAGATATTTGATACTTGACCCAATAATCCTACAAAAAATACACAATTGATAAAAAAAATTTGCACAAAAATTTTTCTTTTTACTCACTTTCAATTCCACTTTCTCTTTGTTCATGAACTAAAACATTTCCAACACTAGAAATTGATTGCAGTTTAAGTTTATTGTATTCTTGTTCATAAAAATCTTTGTCTTTTGAAATATTTTCAACCCATTCTCTAGTTTGTTTTTCTTTTTCTCTCGCTTCAGCTCGCTGCTTTTCAGCTTCTTCAAGTTGTTGCCTTAATTCTTCTGCTTCACGTCTTGCCTGTTCTGTATCAGTTTTGGCATTTTCTAAAGCAATTTTTGCTTCATCAACTTTTTTGTTTGCATCTTCAAGTTCTTTTTTCGCTTTTGTGTCTGAATTTTGAGCAGCTTTTAATTGTTGAATTTGTTGTTCAGTTTTTTGCTTTTGAGCTTGAAGTTTTTGGATTTGTGTGAGTGAAACTTTTTTCCATTGCTTGTAAATTTCTTCAATTTTATTAACTAATTGTTTTTTAAAAGTTGTTCCCTCTGAATAACTTCCAAAAGTCTTTTCAGATTGAAAATGTTTGACTGCTTTGTTCTTTGAAGCTATGTGAAGTTTGCTTATGTCTTCTTCACCTTGCAATTCACTATCATGTTCTGCAACACTGTCAATATAAATATCAACACTTTTCGCCATCAAAATTCTAAATTGTTGCTCTAAAGTTGACTCATAAAGTGTTGTTGCTTTTGGAATTGAACCATTTTTGAAACTTTCAACATAAGAATTGATAAAAATTAAAAGTTCATCAGGCTTAATTGGTGCATTGTTGATTGTTTTTGGCTTCATTTTTTTAAAAAGATATTCAAATAATTCACTCATTAAATCAACAAAATCACTGTCAATGTCCTTCCAATTGCCATTATAACTCTTGTCAGTTGCAACTTTCTTTCCAGGATGAGGCATGAGAAAGCAATCAATTTTTTCAAATGATGATCGTAAATATCTTCGAACTGACTGCAATTCTGGTGATTGAAAATTTTGAATTTCTAAGAAGTTATTCAGGTAAGCATTTCCACCTCTTAAACCATATTTATATTCATCAACTGAATTCCAATCACGAATAAGAATCAATAAATTTTGAAATGGTGATTCTTCAGAATCAGATGAAGCATAACGAGCAAATTCTGTAGCAAATTGAAGATATTGCAATTGATTTTCTTGAAGAATATTGAAAATGTTCATAATTTGAACTGATGAGATCAAAGTGCTGAGTGAAAAAATGTTTGAATTGTCTGAAGCGGTTGCATGATGATCAAAAAGTCCTTGAGTATCCATAATGTAAATTGCAAGTTTCTCATCGCCTCTTGGTGGATCATAAAGAAAAACATCACCCCATAAAATTAAACCTTTTGTTACTCTCTCAACTCCTGATCGCCATGTGAAACCTGTCAGAGGTTCTTCCTCGTCACCAAGCCAATTGTCGGGATTTATTAAAGTTTTGCTTTTTGTTGTTGGATACTGTGAAATAAATAAATTTGAATTTTTTAGAATAAACTTCTAGTAGATTTTAATCAAAGCTTGAAATTCAACTTGTGTCTTGCAATAGCGAAAATTTATGGTTGATTTTTGAACAGATTAAAAATTAGTCATGGATATACAAAAAGACTAAAAAAAGAAAATTGGAGCATCTAGATTCAAATTTGAAATTTTAAGGTTTGTCTGTCGGCGTTAACAAAAAACCAAGGGAAAAGAACTTCAACTTTATGTAACGTTTTGCAACATTTTACGACTTTATGGGACGTTGTACGGAAATTCATTTGTCTTGCAAAGAACTTTCAAAATATTCTGCTATTAACATTCAGACATGGACGCACGTACAAAGAGTAACAAAGATTAAATATACATTTTTCAATAAAAAGCAACAAAAATCGAAAAAGTACAAATTGAAGCAAAAAAAGCAACTTGGATCATCGTAAGTCTGGATCTGGATAAAAATTTGAGTTTTTTAGGATTCGCTTGTGCCAGTAAAATATTTAAGGAAAATTTCGTTAAGAAATAGATTTGATGGCATTTTAATTAATGCGTAGCGCTATCTATTATTTTCATAGAAGAATTTTTCGGAAGTTACACGTTGATCAAAGCGCCATCTACAATCAACAAACCAGAACTATAGAATTTTTGTTCTAAAATGTCAAATTTAAAATTTTCAAAGCTGTTTTTTTTTCTTATACACAAAGAAAATTATTTTATAACTGCCATAAATATTGTCTCTGTTTGACAAATTCTAATTTAAAAATTAATAAAATTTCTACTCACATTAGCATACAAATATCTCAGCATATAATTCATTAAAAATGATTTGCCTTTCCTAAAAGCGCCAACAATTGAAATTACAACAACTTGTCTATCTTTCAACTGAGGATCCAAAAATAAATCTCTCACAACATTTTCATTATAAGTTATTCCACTTTGACCTTCAACATGAAGAAGTTGCACTGGAGTTGCAGTTTGTCCTTGAACTAAAATTTTATTTAGAATTTTTTTACAATTTTTTTTTCATAAAGAACACTCACCACATTCCGTCACCACAATAAATGATAAGAGAAAAATACAAAAAAAATTTAACTTGTTCATTCTTACTTGATAGCAAAATTTTTTTATTTTATTAAAATTACAAACGAGAGTTGGCAAGTTTTAATCTACAAATGAGGCAAGATTTGCTCAAAATTGACTTAATATATTGAAGAAATATTGAGAAATTCCCATTTGAGAATGAGAGTTAAGAAATAATTTTGAGAGATGAATCTTTAAGAAATGAGAGAAGTAAAAATTAGTCATCAATATGTGAGAGGGAATCACCAAAAAAATCTATAAACAAAAACATGTGATTGCTCTCAAATCTCACTTTATTTAAAACTTTTTTATTTTAACAAATTTCACATCTAGATTTTGTACTGAAATTATTTTGATTTGCTTCTTTTGCTTTATCTAATTCATTTTTAATTTTATTAATTTCTTCTTCATCAATTCCACCAAAACATGTTCCTATTTCATCATTATTATTGTTGTTATCAACTTTTGTTGTATTATTTATAGGATTTGAATTTTTTGCTTCATTTTCTACAAATTTCTTATGCTGTTCAGTATGTTTGAATAATCCTTGTGAAAATTGTGAAACTGTTGATTTTGCTGATTGAATTAATTTATCCATTTTGTATCTTGCTTCTTATTCTTTGAACTATTAATTTATTTATGATATTAATTGAGTAGTTTTCATGCATTTTTATATCAGTAATTAAATACCACAAAAGTAATTAATGTAAAACCAAAGAAAGGTTTTGTAAATTGATAAACATTTGTTTATTGGTGAAAATTATTTCTCTTTTCATTTGAAAATATTTTGTTCGCCTAATACTTATGCAGCAGATGTAACTTGAAAATTAGACAAAACTTTTATTTTATTCTGGTTGTGTTTGCTAACTTTACACCTATTGTTTCTTTACCTTGCTCATTTATACAATTTTATGAAAGAAATTACGAGTTTTCAATGATTTACTATAAATTTTAATTAGTGCAAAATTTAAATGAAACATTTGAAAAGTTTTACAAAAATTCATTCAACAATTAAAATTTTCTATTGCGAAATTAGACAAATTAGAATGAAATAAATTTGAAATCCATAAATGCAAACAATTTGACGTTTTAGTAAAATTCATTTTGCGAAATACAGAAGTTTCTAGCTGCTTTCTTTGAAATTACGATTATTCGGATCTTTGGATCGAATTAATTTTTGCTTTAGTCAAAATAAAAGTGAAATTTTGAAAAATAAACAATGAATAAAACCAGAGTCCGAAATTGTTTGCGATTAACTAAAGTTGAAACTAAATTTTAATTGATTAAAATTTGGTTGAAGTTATTTGCATTAATCGATTTTTACTTGAAATTTTCAACTAAATTTCAACTAGTTGATTTTTGGTTGAAATATTTAATCGAATAAGATTAAGTTAAATTGAGTTATTTGCAACTAAAATGACAAACAATTTCGGACTCTGAACAAAACATTTAATTACTCTTTAATAAATAAAAGACTGAAGAGAATAAATAATAAATTATTAAAGAAGTTGCACCATCTGTGTTCAATATGCTCTTTGAAAAATCATTAAGTCGAATAGCAACAGTAGCAGCAGCTTTATTCTTAAGAGAAGAAAAGAAGAATTTATCTTGAATTCAAATCGCCATTAAAAAGGGACACAAGCACAAGCGCTCTCCGGAAAGGGTTAAAAAAAATAAATTTTTAATTAAATTTTTGCCA
>JACWBX010002495.1:0-12768 GCA_014622435.1 Polypedilum pembai | reverse complement strand
GATGCGAAAAAAGCGACGACGAAAAATCTTAGTAACTGAAGAAAAAATTTTTGTTTACAATTTTCAATATGGAAATTTTAAATCGTAATATCTCGAATAATGCAATAAGTGACAGCTTTCTAACTATATTTGCTGCCAATAACTCGAAAGCATAAATCGAACACAAAAAACCGTAAGTCTCTAGCTATTGTAGTTTTCGAGATCTCGAAGCAGCCAGCCAAAGTGAACTTATAAGCTGCATTTTCTATACAAAAATGCGCTAAAAACTTTTATAGAGATGGATTAAAATTAATTTGAGAATTGTTTCAGGTATGTAGGCATTGAAAATCAAAAATTTTCAACAAATTACTATGCTTGTTTATTGAGATTAAATTTTGATATTAAAGCAAGTAAAAGAAAATATATATTTTGAAATTTAATTTCATTAGATTTCAAAAACATTCTTTATTTTTAATTTGAGATCTATAAAACTTTTTAAGTTGACACATAAAAGTCATGACTTATAGCTTTTAAACTATTTATTTTTAGCCGCTACAGCCTAAAAAAGTAAGTTGCCTAAACAACTTTTTATTATTTTTATTTTTCGGTCTAAAACAATTCTTATTAATTGAGAAAAAGATTAAAATTAATCTGTCTTATTACCCATAAAATATCTTCATCTTTTTTTCATGTTTATCAAAGTAAATATAAAATTTCAGTGATGACTTGTTAGCTGTCTGAGGATATTAATCGTAGGTAGAACAAGTCAATTTAAATTGCACAAATATTCAATATCATTTTTGTTTTTTATCTTCAACATTTGCCAATAGTTTATGCTAATTGTCAAACAAAGCTCAAAAAACATCACAAGGTTCAATCAATTTTAAAGATGCTAAATTGTCATTTAGTTTATTTGCGTAGGTTGTCATTAATGATCTTTGCTATATTGATTCTCACATTTGATGGCTTTTGTCTAACAAAAACTTGATTGCTGATTACTGTTTATGAATCTCGATTCATGCAGTTTTTGACAGTATTGTCTTAAGATTAATGTTTTGAAGATTTGATTAAACTTTTAATCTCATGTAGGTTTTTTTCAATGAGATTAGATTGAAAAGGTTTTAGTTAAGATTTACTTTAAAAATGTTGCTTCAATTTTTTTCTGCCAATATTCAAACAAATCAAAAACAACTAAAAGCACTTCTCTTTCACTTTGAAATTGTCGACGATACACATAGCGCAAAAATAAACAAAAACTCTTAAAATCATCAACGATATTACAAAAGAGATTTAAAAGTGAATGAAGAAGAAGAAATCGTTGACCAAGTGACCAACACAAACCTCTCTCTCTCTCTCTCTCTTTTTTTTGTGCATTCATATTCTTCTTATTCAAAAACATCAACAAAAGCAATGAAATTTCGAAATAACAAAAGAAAAAGAGCTTCGTGGTAAACATTATTATTTTTTGATTATTTTATGAAGATTATCTGTTGCGATTTTGGTTATAAAATTTTATTATTATGTCAATAAAAATTAACGAGATAAAAGTTTTAAACTTATGATGCAATTTAATTTTGAAAATTTTAAATAAAACTTTTTTTGAGAAATTTTAATTTTTAAAAAATTATTTTCTCATTTTTCTTTTCTTTCATTTTTATTTTTTAGTTTTATGCTTATACACTATCAAATTAAAAGTCAATCAATTAAGGTCAACTCAGATTTTAGTTACTAAAAGCTTCGTGTTCTTTTATTATCAAAACTAACAATGGATATCAGATTCAAGTTTATTATTTCAATACTTATTAATTTTTTCTAATATTTAAATATAATATAATAAAAATAATATTTAAATTGAAACTTTTTATTTTGAATTTTAAAAAAATCATTTTGTAATATTAAGAAAGTTTATATTGTTTGAAATTTTAGACTTTTGTTTAGCTAAGTGAACATTTAGTTAAAACTTGATTTAAATGACTTTTTTTTATAAAATGCTATAAATGCAATATTATTTTATCAAAACGATCAAAATGCAGCTTTTAATAAATATTACATGTTAACTAACAAGTCATGTTGGACTAATAATTAATTCTTTTTTAGGATTTAAATGACTTAAATTCAACTTGATTTTTGTTAAAAAATAAAAATCCAGACTGATGGACGCCATGATAAAGCAGTAAAATGTTTCAATCCTTCTCCCCTTTGAAAATCTTTATTTATGAAATTCAATAGTTTAAGGACTTCAATTTTATCTATAAATTTTTCTTTTATGCCGATAAATCTGATAAAAAATCTATAGAAAAAAAGTCTTTAATAAAAAATATTTAGTAAAGTTTTAAAACAACTACATAGAAATTAAATTAAATTAATTTAATGTTTATTTTTTTGAAATTTGAGTTAATTCTCAAGTTTTACATATATTATCACTTCTTTTTTCTTAACACCAATAAAACTTTTTTTAAACTCTTATGAGGAAGAACTTCTTTTTCCTCAAATCTTTCATCATAAATAAATTCAAATGTAAACATATTCTGCTAGTAATATAAAAAAAGCCACGCATTTAAATTAAAAGTCACATCATGGCACAAAATATTTCGTGGTGCGAAACACATAAACGTTGAATTAATTAAATCGTAGCCGATAAACATAGGTTAGTGTTTTATGTTATGGCATATTAAATGGAAGATGAAGTTTAAAGTGAATGGCATTTCGAGGTCTTGTCAATAGATTTAACTTCGTTATTTGCTTTTAATTAATATTGAACTTATAAAAAGAAAAATTTTCAAATGAAGAAATTTTAAAGACTTGAAAATTTTTATAACTCAAAAATATTTTAAAATTTATAAATAAGATAAATATTAAATAAAATTTTAATTTTCTTAAAGACTTTAATCAATCATAATTATCTTATGAAACGTCTGTGTTTTTGTGAATGTTCAACAGCTTCATTACAATCAAAAAATTAACTTTTAAGAGTATCACTCAAGTGTGGTTTGGTCAAATGATTAATTTTTAAAGTCATTAATATTGTTAGTTTTTGATTATCAAAATATTATCTTGTATTAAGATTTTTCGGCTTTATAAGATGATTGATTTATAGTCTACGGAAGCAAAAATATCTACAAATGATAAAGAAGAATTTTTGAATGAATTATTAAAATTTTCTGGTTGTTCGGAAATACGTTTATCATTTTAGAGCTTGTTTTTTAGAAAACGTTTGATACTAAAAATAAAAGTTGAAAAAACACAAGTTCAAACTCAATAAATTTATTGCAAGCTCAACTTCCGTAATCGAATATTAAACTTTACTCAAAAAAATATTGATTCAAGTAAGTATTGAAAAAACATCAAATTTTACTGTTATGTCTAATAATTTTTCATTCATAGCAGACAATTACATTTTCATTCGTTTCCTAAGCTTTTGTATTTTAAATTCAGTAACATTTTGCAAATTAGAAGTTCCTGAGCTTTTTCAGTTTTCCTTGAGTTTTGAAGTGCGGAAAAAATATGCTTTATTATATTTATAGTTTTTATTGATTGAGTTTCAAAAGCGCTTTTAATAAATTCAGAATCGTAAAGTAAATGATCTATGTTTATGAGACTATAAAGGGAATCGTATAGCTCCTTACTAATCATTTCTCTTACGGTTATTTCTACATAGATATCTATGAATAACAGCTCTGAATAAGTTTAAAGGTTGATAAATTATTATAACCTCTTGAAATTATGAATTTATTGCTGCATGAATTTAGAAAAAGTTTTCATATTAAGCTTTGCTTGATATACTTGCATTATGAAAAATTCTCAATATCATACGAAAGTATTTTTCAAAATTTTAAATTTTTTAATGAACGTTTTATAAAACCATAACAGTTGACGCATTTGAATCTAACGCCTAATAATCATTTCTAATCATGTATAAAATAAATAAATTTTTCACTTTCAATTAAATTTTTTCATTATAAATATTGAACACTCATTATTGTCATGAATTTTAAACAATTTAAATTAAAATTATCTAAACAAAGTTTTAAACATGTTAAATTTTAAAACGAAAGAATTTCTATAAGCATAAACAAATCAATAAATATTTCTCAAAAATCTCATCAATAAACGACACTTGACAACAAGAAACTTAAAAAAAATATTTTGTTCTTCAAGTGTTGTCATTGTTAGACAAAATATAGCTATGAAAATTCTTAAAATGATAAAAGAGTAACAAAAACAAAATTCTTTAGCAATTTACAAATTCATAAATTCTTCCCATTACTCGTCATCATTCTTTAAGCAATGTATCTCTTTATGAATAAATTACCAATAGATTCTAGGATACAGTATCGCTCTTTAGTAGATAGCTTTAATTTTCCGGTTTCAAAACAGCGACAACCTCTCTTGACATTTCATTTTTAAAACAATCAAATTTATTTTTTCTAAATTCTTGATTGATATGAAAACTTGAAAAATTAAGACAAAAGAATAGAAAAATTTTCTATCAACTTGATTTCTTAATCAAATCAATAATAAATTGCAATGACATAACAAATGAGTGGGAAAAAACTTTATTAGATGATTAATATTTAAAATGCGATGGTCGGTTTTGAGTTTATGCAAATTCTTGCTAAATTTCTTTACATCATCATATGTTGATGAGATTGAGGTAGTGCTTATGTGGGTCACTGTTAAAGATTTTGTATAGCACAAAAAGTTTGTCAGTTGACATTTTTTGTATAAATTTTGAGCTTTTTAACTTTTGACAGAAACTCAATATTTGTGCGTAAAAACTAACTTTTTTATTAATTTGTCGATTTGTCAAAATTTAACATAGCAATAGAAATGTTTGCAAAAAGCTATACAATTTACAATAAAAAAAATGTTGTAAAAATTAAATTGGAAATATAAAAAATAATTTATGGGAAATTATTGACCATTTTTAATTACTCAAGAATTGCATTAATTCAATAAAATTCAAATGGTATGAATTCTATAAAAATTGTATCCTTTTGTAAAATCAATAGTTTAAAGCCATAGAATACTTAAAAACATTGTTTTGCAAAAGAAGTGAAATTTTCACTATAATTTGACTAGATTTTTAAAAATTTAATAAATAAATTTTGTTAAAATTTATGAACAACATTTATAGACCATGATTAATGAGACATAATTAAGAGTTAACAATAAAATTCTTTGTTCCATAAACTTCCAAATTGAAATTCATGTAGTGTTGAACGTTAAAGAAAAAAAATGATACAATAATCATAATTAAAAATATATTAATGTTCTTAAATGATCTGTCAGCGGAATTATCTTGTAATTTGTTCTCTTATTTCTGGTTTTAAAAACTTCTTTATTTTTGAGTTTGAATAAAATAAAATTAAAATATATTTTTTTTAAAAATAAGGAACTTTGATATTCATTGCAGAAAATTAATAAATATTTCCATTTGCAAGGTTTTGCAAAAGATTCATAAAAAGGCTAACATAACAGTAGTCATAAATAATTTATTTAATTAATAAATTTATATAGGAAAGCGAATAGTGAATTTTATATAGAAAATTTTTGCTAAAGTCCACCATTGGCGGATTTAAACTTGACTGTGTACATTTAAAGGTAAAATTGCTTTTATAAAACTCTAGTTTCTTTAGTAAATACTTAAAAAATTTAAATTTCTCTAATTTTTAATTTTAAAAATACCATAAATTTCACAAATAACAATAGTTTCGTAATCCAAATTTCATTTCGTTCAAATGTGTTCAAAACTCCTCAGTCAAGTTTTAATCATTCATAAATTCACAATCTTTACACTTTATAAATAATTGCACTTGATTGACATTTTCATCATTTAAATTCTCCTTCACTTCACAAATTCCAGTGCTTAAAGTTCAGTCCAAGTTTTCATTATAATTTGAATTTTTCATTTCTACTTACTTGCTATCACAAAATTTTCACTGCATAAAACCACAATGCATGACGCGATAAAAACTTTCGCGATCATATTCATGGCACTAAAAGTTTTATAAAACTTTTTCTATCACTATCAACTTTTATTTTTTTTTCAAGAATTTTTCAACCGCGAAAAATTTTAAAGGAAAAAAAATTTTTGGGAAAAATTAAGGAGAAGGATAGAGGTCGAAAGTTTGTTTATCACTAAAGTGATCCGCGGTCTGCTGGTTGCTTTTATACTTCATGGTTCACATACAATATACATTTATGCACATTGATACTGATGATGATCGTTGATTATTGAGAGAGACAAATGTCAATACAATGAAAGAAAAAAAATATGATGCTGATATTTATGAGTAAAGAAGAAGACGAGAAGCGAGCGAGCGGTAAGCTTAAGCCGATTTATAAGCAAGTAGTGATGACAGCAAGGTTAATCTCTCAGAAATATTTACACATATGAGAAGAAATAGTTTTAGAAATTTTGTTTGTTTGTTTGTTTGCAATTTTTGAATTTTGAAGTTTTTTTTTTTAAGGACAGAAATTAAATTATTTCCTTAGATTTAAATATAAATTTTGAATAGTTTTTCAACAATAATGTTAGAAATAATAAACATAAATTAATTTTTCATTAGTAAATTAATTATCACTAATAGAAAAAATGTCTAAATAACGTATTTTATTATTAAAAATCTTCTATCTTTTTTCGTCGAGTATTGTGTTGCTAGTATAACTCAATATATATCCACATTGTTATCATATTGTTCATCTTCTCTCTTCTTTTTCTTCATCACGCTCTATGACAATTTTCTATCTTTATTTTTTTTTTGCATACAGCTTTTATAAGTGAAGATGCTGATGTTAGTAAATTGTGGTAGGGATATTAAGATGCGTTTGTAACTTCATATGTGTTTACAATATCACATGCATTTAGTTGACAATTTTTATATTTGCGTGTGTGTTTTTGTCTCTTTCTTAAAACCCAAAAATTGACAATTTAATTCATAGCCATTAGAAAGCAATTAATTTGGCTCAATTCAATTCCTTGACATTCTGCACGTACCACAAATACATTCAACAATCTTAATCTTCTTTTCTCCTTCTTTAGTTATCATCTTACCAAATTGCAATATTTTTTATTGTTTGTCAAAACGTTTTGCACATTCAACGATTTTTTTTCGTTCGATTTAAATTTTAAACATTTTATGGCTTTTATCTAGTCCATGACATTGTGAGTTTAGATGATTACTAAACATTTTTTGCTAGCTTTGAATGTCAATAACAGATGATGGAGATTTTTTAATTAGGCTTCCGTGATCATTTGGTGTGAAGTTTTTAACTTAATATAGATAAATGAAAGAGAGAAAAAATTAAAAATTTTAAAAAATTATGATTCGTAAATTTGGATTTTTACGCTTTTTTTAATAGCTAAAAATTAATTAGGGTTTAGAGTTGTTGCTCACAGTAGCAAAGAAAAATTTTATTTTAAGCTCTTGGGATCTTAAAGAGTAGTCGTCGTTTTCAATCTATTTATTCGCTATTGCCATTAAGCAACACACAGTGCTTCAACAATTGTTATTGATAAATATTGTAATAAATATTTGAATTTGAACCAAGTATGGTTTAAACACAAAATTTTTGTAACAAAATTACTTTCTCTTAAACTGTAACTCTTTAGTAAAACTTAATTAGCGCTAAGAAGAATATCTTCAAAAATCCATAAATTGGATCGAATAAATTTCAATTAAACGTTGCGAAAATTTGGAATTTTTTCTTTTGATTTTTGTATGTTTATATTTGTTTCTAACAACCGTAAAAATATCATAAAAGTGCTTAAAGGAAAAACTTTTTATGTTGCAACTTCTTAGATTTATTTCAAATCTTTGTTAAACATTAATAAAAAATAAAATGAAATTTTTAAAATTTTGAAAACATTTCAAATTGAACTAAGCAAAAATGTGTTGAATTGTGTAAAACTTGTAGAGAATTATATACAAACTCGTTAAATTTCAAACAATTTTTAATATGAATGAACAAAAACTATCAGAACTTTCGAACATAAAAATGTTTATCAAATCTTTTAAAATGAAATCTCATCTGCTCTGCACATTTAATGACATCATTCACATTGCAAAACCCCAAAACTAAAGAAAATATTTCATAATCATCAACTCTAAACACAAATCATTTACGTTCTTAATGACATGGATTAAATTCTACACAAAGTCCAGTTAGTTTTGCATTGAAAACAATCCTGTTTAATAAATTTTGAATAAAATTGATTTTTAATGATAAAATTCTTGTTGATTTGGCGGTTTGGATATAGCTTCGAAATTTTTATTTCATTGACATAAACTGGTTGAAATTCTTCACTATGCAGATGTCGTCTAGGAAAAGAAAAATATTATAAAATTTTGACATATACAAATAAAACTGGTTTTCAAAAAGCTTTTAAATTAAAATTTGTCAGGTTTGAATGAAAAATTTAATTTTCAAGCTTTGAAAATTTAGAAACTTATAAAGTAACAAAATTTCATAGAGAATCAATTACAATTTTGATTTTGTCTTTTTTAAATGTTTAAATTTAAACTGTAGCGGGCTTTTCCCAAAATAGTTCTTTGTTGATTTCTAGTTTTATTTTTCTACAAATTTAATTCATTTAGTAGTTAGCAATTTAAAACTAGTTCAGATCTAGTCAATGAAAGCATCTACCACGTTTATAGTATTTCAGAGTCAATGATCAATTTTTTGTGAACGATATTAGTAAGAAAAATAAATTAATATTCATAGCAAATTCTAGCATACGCGATTCTATTTATAAATTTAAATTGCTGTAAAACACATTTTATGCAAATTCTTTTGACAAATTGTCTTTCGTTAAATGATCTGTATTTATAATTTTTAAAACTTATGTGCTTTGCTACTGTAAAAAAAATTTAATGTAATGATGATCATTTAACATCGGAAATTGATTTTATTGTCTGAAAATTATAGACAATTATCATTTGTCAAGAGTTGAATATTAAATCTTTGTAACTTTAGATTAATTGAGTAATAAACAGAGTCCGAAACCGTTTTGTTTTTTAGTCGCGACTTACTAAAATTCAACTAATTTTCAGTGGATTTATATTAAAATACTAATCGACTAAATTTCAGTTGTTTTAAGTTGGAAATTCTTATCGAATATAATTTAATTGAAATTTAGCGGTTAAATTTTAGTTGAGCTTTAGTCGGTATTTTTAACTGACTAAAATTTAGTAAGTCGACTAAGATTAAAATTTATTCGATTAAAACTTTTTTTATCGACTAATTAAATTTTAGCCCGTAAGTTGCTTCCTCTTGGTTTAGAAAATTTATAGATTTTATGTGATTTATAATTCTTTGTTAATAATTCTTATTATATACTTTTATTCTGTCGCTGTAAATGAATGAATAACATTAAGCGAGCAAATTTCACATAAAATATTTTCAGATCTAAAAATCTTCAAAAAATTTAGTTTGGTTTATATTTTGACCACTTTGATATTTAAGTAAATGTGTCCACCTTGACAAAATGTAGCAAAAAAGCATGTTCGGCTGTTGACCTCATATTCGGGTGCCGTCATCTTCACCTTGAATCAAATAGATACCAATAAATTAATGAAATTCATGCTACAGATTATTAATTCGAATATTATACTTTAAAATAACTTCAAAAGAAGTTTAAACTAAGAATCAACAAGAAACTTGAACTTTATAAAAGGAAGTGAAAAAGCAACTTGTTTTTACTTTTCAAAATTTTTTTTATTTTGATGAATAAAAATAGTTTTAAATAAATCTATTTTACAGGATTTAGAGAATTTTTTTTAAATAATATAATTTCTAAATAAATATAATTTTTTTAGAACAAAACAATTTAAAGAATCATTTTAATGCTTATTTAAAAAGAGTGTATAATCATCTGAGCTGAAAAAACAAAAATAAAATTTAAATACACTTATCAAAATGAAAAATGAGTCAATTCTAGCTTATCAAACTTAAATGTGGTTAAATAGAAATTTTTTGTTCTCAATTTTATTATGAATTTTTGTATTGCATGAGTTCAAATAAATTTTAGTTTAATTTTTATTGTCATGGAAAATACTTGTGAAAATGGTGAAAGAAAATTAAATATAATAATTATTGGTGAAAGCAATGTAGGAAAAACAAGGTAATTTAAATTTTTCGTTTTCAAAATAGACAAATTGACAAGGTGCTTAAAATATTTATATTTTGTGTTTTGTAAAAAAAATTTCTAATTTTCCAAAAGAATTTACTTTGAATTTTAATATTAGATTGACCCGTGTGAAGATAGCTCACGGCTTAGCTCAACAGAAATTTTGCCACGAAGAAAACAATCGTGATTAATGGGCTAAAATATCAGTGAAGATTTTTTTATTAAACATATTGTTAAAATGAAAATCAAAAATGATGTGTTTATGAGTCGCGAATAATTTCAAATTTCAAAGAATTGAAAGAAGTCTAATTTCATAGTAGATTTTGCTCGATAATTCTGACAATTTTTCCACATATTTTGGTTGAAATGACATACATGAAGATGTACTGAACGGCTGAAAAGTGAGCTAATTTCACATGGCTATCAGAAAAAAAGATGAAATTAGAATTTATTTAGTTTGTTTGAAATTCTGTAAACTTTTTGCATTCTCTGATTAGATATAAAATATAAATGAATAAATTTAACCAATTTGGCAATAAAATCCTTTTTTATGCTTTTAAAATTTTAAATATTATTTTAAGTCTTGTTCGACGATTCACTGAAGAAGAATTTTTCGATGATGAAAGACCGACTGTAGTAGCTGATACAAAATACAAAAATCTTATGATTAAATCAAAACAAATCGTAATAGAAATTTGGGATGTTTCTGGTTTGCAAGATTATAGATCATTAGTGTCGATGATTTTTAGGTTTGAACAAAATTTTAAGCTTACATAAATTTCTTAATTTTCCTATTTTCATTTTTAGAAATCTTAATTGTGGCAATGAAAGTCGTTTTGGATTAATTTTAGTCTATGATGTCACTTGTATTAAAAGGTTGGAAGATAAATTTTTTAAATTTTTATTTTATTAAAAATTTTTTTATAGTTTTGAAAATCTCACAAAATGGCTCCTGCAACTTGAGCTTACAAATCATTGCAGCATAGTCAAAACAGTGATCGGTAACAAAATTGATTTACGTGACAACATTAAAATTTCAATGAACCGTGGACAAGAATTTTCAAAAAAATTCAATGCAGATTTCTTAGAGACATCAGCTGCCAATAATTTAAATGTTCAATTAGCTTTTAAAAGTTTAATAGAAAAATTATTAAATGATGACGAAAAAGAAAGAAAAAATTGTTTGAGCTTTTGTAAATGTCAATAATTTTTTTATAAATCTATTATTACAATAAATTTATTCAACACTTTTTGTTATCAATGAAATTTTCGATACTTTTCTCAAATCTATTTGGAAAATATATATGTAAAGCATTGAGATTGAAAAATTTTTGAAATTTCTTTACTTTTCATTTTTATGTTATTCAGAAAAGATTAAATATATTTTCAAGGTTTAAAATTGATTGAATTATAGTAAGAATTATTTTAGTTTTATCTTCAAAACGAACAGAAACTTCTTTTATCTTTTATTATAAACTTCACGTTTGGTTTTTGACATGTTTATAATTGAATGACGACTGCATTGAGAAAAAGTTTTTTAACTGGCATAAAGTTTGTGCCAATAAAGCATAGTTATGAGATCTAAAAAGCAAACTTTATAAGACTTATAAGAATTTTTATAAGTTTATTAAAGTTTGTTTTTTAGGATTCATAACTATGCTTTATTAGCACAAACTTTATGCCAGTTAAAAAACTTTTTCTCAATGTGCGTAATTATTGAGTGTTTATGCAAATAATATGATATTTTAATGTCATTTGTAAAATTTTAAGGTCTGATTTTTAAATCTCGTTATTTTGCCAAAAATTGTTCTAGTTTAAGATTTTATCTTTATTTATACGAAAAGACTTATTGATTGAAAAAACTGCATACATACACACAAATTCGAAAAATATGAATTTTGAAAATTATTTTACAATTTGGAAAATGTTGCAAAAAGTTTCACTTATATTAAGCAGAGCCCGAAATCGTCGTGTGAGTAAGTAACTCATCGACTTAATTTACTCGACTAAAATTGCTTGTTCAATTTTCGACTAGATTTACTCGACTTAGAATGGTCGATTATATTTCGACTAAATTTAGTTGAGTAAACAAAAATTTTTTAGTCGAGTTTTACTTACTCATCGACTTAAACATACATCGACTTCAGGCTCTGATATTAAGTTTATTAATTTTTCTTAACTTTCTTGTTTTCAACTTTTTTCTTACTTAAAATTTTCCCTAAAATTTTTTTAACAATATATATGATGAGGTAAATTAAAACAATACCAACAAGAAAAATGTCATAATTATGTGAAGCCAAATATCCCAAGTCAAGCGTTGGTGATCGATAAATTGGAGCATCAGGATTTCTCAAAACATATTCAATCCACCAAACTGCAGTATCAAGAGGTTTCATTGGTTTATCTTGGAAAAGTTTTGAAATTTTCTGTGCATTTTCAGTGTAACTTGGTGTCTCGAGAACTTTCAAAATTGATGCTCTAAAAGTTTCAACTTTTAATGTTGCAATATCAACTCTTACTCCAACACCATTTGTAACTAATTTGTCAATACTTCGATATTGATCAGCAATGAATGGAATTCCAATCATTGGTTTACCATACCATAAACTTTCCTGAGTGCTAAGTCCTCCAGCATGTGTTATAAAAGCCTTAAGATT
>JACWBX010002493.1:4115-24544 GCA_014622435.1 Polypedilum pembai | reverse complement strand
ACACTTGATAATAAGAATAGAGTAAATATTAAATCTCAGACGTTTTGAATGAAACTAATTATGAAACTTTTTTTGTAAGTTTGTTAAATTTTTGTTAGAGACTTTTCCCCTTTAAAAATCTTGTATTTTATATTCATTTTCTTGTTTCTTTATTGTGTTCAGTGCAATGCGTTGAATTTTTTGTTTATTTTTATAGTTGAAGATAATAACCCATAACAGGAGATTTAATATAAGGAATTGAGCACAAAACAGTAAATTTTGTTAAGTATAACTTTGAGAAAAACTATTTATTATTTATAGAAATATAAATTTTTTCAAAAATATAAATAAGATGATTCAGGTAGATAATTATACACTCACAATATATATAAATCAAAATTCAATTCTCAAACAAACTAAAAACAACAAACAACAAAAAAAATTTGAAATATTGAAAAGATATTGATTTTTTATATTTCAATTTTAATTATTTTTAATATAAAATTAAATTATATTAAAGATATTTAGATAAAGATTTTATTTAAAATTATTCAAAAAACTAAAGTTTTCTACAAAATGGAAACGTTTCAAGAAACATTAAATTGGTAAGTTTTTTCAAGAGTTATAAATTCAATTAGAATAAATTGCATTGTTGTTATTAAAAATGTGCTTAAAATTTTTATAATGAAAAATTCATTTTTAACTTAATTTTGTTTTGTTTATTAAGAGTTCTTCTTAATCTTTAGTTTGATTTTAATTTTTAAGCTCTTCTTGAAGAAAGAGTTAAAGTAAATTCAAATGAAAATAAACTTAAATAATTTTGAACACGTTAAATTAAATTTTTACGATTTTCACAAAATAACAAATAATAAATATTCTTTTTTTTTTCATACTATTCATCTAGACTATGCTTTTAACTTTTGTTCTCTTTTTCAGCTCAAATTTTTCGTTGCCATCAACATCAATGCGAGATACACTCTATACACAAATATCAGACGAATCTTTCATGCAAATGGAAGAAAATTGCAGCAAAGAGGTTGAAATTGAAAATTTAATCTCAGAAATTAAAATTCCAAATTTGAATGACACACTTGATGAAATAAATTTTATACTCGAATTGGGCAACAAATTGAAAGCAAAAGAAGAAAGTTTAAAGGAAAATTCCAAATCATTGGATAAAGACAGCGCAATTTCATCGACAATTGGTGAAAGTTTGCTTGCAAATGACACTGAAATTCATCATGATAGTTCAACAAATACAATTTGTGATACAGTTTTGGAAGAATCTCAAGAAATTGAAATAATTGAAATTGAAGATGACTCTGTGATTGAAGTTGATTAAAAAAATCTTCCTTTTACTAGCAAAATTTATTATTTTTCTTGCACATTTCAAAAAACCATTCAACATGTTTTAAAGTTTCTGGCATTAAATTTTCTTCTATTAAATTAATTGGCAATTTATCGAATACTTCCTTGCTTGGCGGAAAAAGTCTTTTGAAATCTCCAATATTCATTTGTTCTCTATAAGCTTGTATTTTTTCAAATTTTTCATTTACATTCAAACATCGCCAGCAAATATTGCAAATTGAATTTTCACAGCTATTAATGCAAGTGTCACTAAGGCATATTTCTGGTTTTATAGTCATTCCTAAAAATATTTGTAAAAATTTAGAAAATTGAGTGATGAAAATTTTATAATTTTACCATTTGGATGAGCAACCATTAGTTCAACATCAATAGAAGGAAATATAAAATTTTTTTGTTCAAAACTAGCTCCAATACCAACTAAATTGAAAAGATTATAAAGAACATTTTCAAAGAAGAATTTATGCATTGAAATTTTTGTTGTTGCAAGTAAATTTGGACTCATGTTGACTTCCATTAGGAACAAATTAAAATTCTCATTGAAAATCATGTCAAAACGATAAAGTTCGAAGTGAGAATATTTTGAAGTTCCAAAATTTTCGATCTACAAATTAGAAAATTTAGTAAAAATTAATTTTTAATTTCAAATTTCTTTACTCCTTCGAAAAATGTTTTCTCTTTTGTAATCACAACTTGAGTTATCAAGTCTTCAACTTTCTTCCAAATTTCATTCAAATTTGCTCCTTTGCTTTTCATGAAATTTTCAAAAGCGTCTCTATACGTGTAATCTCTAAAAACATATTCTCTTGCGCCAGGAAATTGTTGAGCTGGGAAAATGTCAGTTCCAATTACATAACTATCAACATCATCAGGATTTGAAGTGTTGTAAGGTTTTTGACAAAATCTTAAGTTGACATTTTTGTTGTAATAATAAAATCGAAGTGGATTGACAGAAGTGATGACAACAAAAATTGAAAAGTCAAACTTGTGACCATTCCATAAAAGTGGATTTTCAATAAATTCTTGCGCAAAATAATCATCGAGTGAAAAAGTTTTTGTAAAATTCATTTCTTCTGGCTTTGTTAATTTCACTCCTCGATTTCCTTTCAGTTTTATCACAAATCTTTTTTCAGGATGAATTTTTGCATATTTTTGAACTTCTTCTGATGTCAAAAATGCAGCTGGAATAAATTTCAAATTTGTTTTTGTTGCTAAAACACTTTTCGATACAAGCGCATAATTTCCAGGAAAATGATTCAATTTTTGATGAAATTTTACAGTTGTGAAATCATACTGAGTTTTTATTCTATCATGATGTCCAAAAGACCAAAATAAATCCCAATCATTTGGATATTCTGAAGGTTGCAAACTAGTTGTGTCAATTTTTTCATAACCAAATCTTTTAAGAACGTCATCAACTGCAGATAATGTTTTACTTCCTTCTTTTCCTAAATGTAAAATATATTTGGGTTTTCTTTTTGTTTCTTGAATTTCACTTTTAACACTTTTGCAAGCAATTTCAACAATTTGTTGTCTATAAATAGCTACTAAAATACTCAAAGTTAAAAAAATTGTTGATAAAATGAGAAGACAACTGCACGATCTCATTTTCAATGTGTTACTGAATGCCTTGAAACATTTGTGTAAACTTTCTTAATTAACACTATTTTAATTTAGGAAAAAAAAAATATTCAAAATGTTTTTACAATTTTTATTTTTTGTTATTTTAAAGAGTTACAAGTAAATGACATGAAATAAAAATTTTTTTATTTGCATATGGAAATTTAATAAAATAAATTTTTATGTCACTTGTTTATCATTTTCACAGGTTTTTTTATGAAATAGCAAGTCATGAAATTTCTCGTTGAGCAATCAATTTCCTGATAATTTTGAAATTAATATTTAATAATACATGTTTGTCGTCGTTAGTCGTTCATTATCGAGGTTTTTTTTTAAGGTCAACTTATGAGTTCGGGTTTTTGGAAAGATCTTAAAAATTACAAAAACTTCCCAAAATATATTTTCCTTTAATGCCTTCATAGTTCTGAAAGTAGAATTTACTTTTTATCTTCTGACTGCTTACAACAATACATTTTGGTTACTGGCTAAGGAACATTAATTTAACGAATCTACACGCCATTTTACAGCAGAAATGATATGATTTGTGTGTTCCAAATTAAATTAAAAATATTTCAAATTTTCTAAATTTGCGCATTTAAATATCAACTTTTTGTGAGTTTTTATGCTTTTTATTCATTTAACTTGTTTAATGTTATCAACTTCAGTTTTTATTAAACAGCAATTTTTCTCTAAAATTTCGAAAATTACGAAAAATAGTAAAGTTTAATTTTTTGAATTGATAATATCAATATCAAAAAATCTACAAAATAAAAGATTTGTTATTATTTCAACACAAACTTTTGTGTTTTAATGGCTTCTCTATTTTCAATATCAGGAGTTGATTTCCTTTGAGTTTTTGGTATTTAATTTGAATATAATTTGATTCTTATTTTCTAGGGTTCGGCACCATGCGTATAAGAAGAAGAAAGATGTGCATACTTTTTCTTCTTATACGCATGTTGCCGAACCCTATTATTTTCAGATAGGTTTTTATATATGTCTCATGACTTATCATTGTACCAAGCATTAACTAAGCATGAACAAATTGAAGAAGCCAAGATTTTCCCTTCCCTTAAACCCTTCGCTAGGGAGCTACAGTGCCATTATAAGACGTTTAAGAGCAACCACTAGCTCGATATATTTACTGTCCATCTCTGGACGATTCAGATTTTTGCAAATAGTGAAGGCGCGTCAACAATCTTCCTCCGGACTAATCTGTTTTCAAGGGCTCTCGTATCAATACGCTTTTCATGGTGACCATTGTACCGTTCCCTTGAAAATTTTCATCCAGTTTCCGAAAAATCAATTTGCCTTCACTTTTGCTGAGCAGTCAAGGTATCAAAACCTTACAAATGTCTGAAGGCATAGGTTGGGAATCGATTCCGGATAGTCCACAACCTAACTTTCAGAACTAGTGCTCTAATCACTCGGCTATCGAGGCACTCAACTGCTTTTTTCTTTTAAAGATATATCATAATGATACAATGAAAAGATTTTAGAGTAAAATCTTGATTGAGATTCAAAAATCAAATCTAAAAGTTTGAATTATAATTCGATGATCAAAAAAGTTTCCTTTCACATGAATTAAGAAAACTGAATTTTTTTCTAGCACTAACAGCAGTTTTTTTTATAATTTTCAATTTCAAGCTTTAATTATTATACTTCAAGAAGAAGCTTAAGTTCTTAGAAATTAAATAGTCAAATTCCTAAATTGTCAATATACATATAATAGTGGTATTAAAATTTTAAACAATGGTCGTGTATTCCACTATATTTTAATGATAATAAGTCAATGCTTACACATATTTATTTGTTTTGAACTCATTTTCACGATTGACTCTTATTAAGAGTCATGACTTGAAGTATTCAATCGTGATTTCTTTTAACCGACAAAAAAAAACATTTATATTAAAAGAAAATAAAATTTTTAGTCTTAAAAAAGCATTTTAAAGTAAAACAACTAAAAAGAAAGAAATGAAAAGTTGGAAAAAGTTTTTAGCACTTCCTTTAACAATTGCAATAATTTCAATTTCTCTTAATAATTTTTTCAATCAAAAATGTGAATGTGAAATCAAAGAAGTTGAAAAAGTTGGATCTAATGAATCATTAATTAATGTAAATTATGATCATGATGATGATGATGATGAAGAAGAAGAAGAAGAAGAATTAGTTTTACCAAATATTTCTCAAAATTCTAATGAAGTTCCAATTAAACCAAAATTTTGGGTTCATATTTACGAAAAAGAAAGTTATCATATATTTGAAACAATCAGAAATGTCCTCGAATATCTTGACTTTGATGAAATTCAAATGGATCTCAAACCAAATGGAACTTTTCATTTTGAATGGGATATTTTGTGGGCATATCAATATCATGATTTATTAGAACTTCCAGTCGATTGGAAAAAAATGAAATTTTATCAAAAAATCAATCATATTCCTGGCAATCATCATTTGACATCAAAAAGTACTTTTGGAGTTCACACAGTTTCAAAATATGTTCCAAAAGCTTTTACTGATATTGAAAAGCTTCAAGCTTATGCAATTAGTCATCCTGATAAACTTTTTGTTACCAAATTGAAATCAAATCGTGGTGTTGAATTGAAAAAAGTGTCGGAAATGAATTTGACACATGAAAATACACTCGATGGATATTTTGCTCAGGAATTTATTTCCAATCCTTTATTGTTCAATGGACATAAATTTGATTTTGGTATTTATGTTTTAGTCACAAGTGTCGATCCTTTGAGAATTTATTATTACACTAAGAACATGATTTTTCGTTTCTGTCCTAAAACTTACAATATTTCTGACCCAACTGATACTGATCGTTACGTTGTGAGTGACTCGAAAATTCCAGTTTGGGAATTTCCTGGAACTAAAGATTATTTTGATAAAGGCTACAACACAAGAGACGCATTTGATGGATTTTTAAGAAAAATTGGAGCAAAAGTTGATGAAATTTGGAATAAAATTGAAGATTGTATCCGATCGATTATCATTTCAAAAGAGGCTTTGTTTATCAAATGGGTAAATAAAATTTTTATTTTTTCAATAAGCCATAAATCCTAAGTTGCTCAATTTTTCTAATTTAAATTCTGCAATTTAAAAAAGGTAGTTTTTAAGTCTTAAAAGATTTCCTATAATTTCACTTAATTACACATAGCTTGTTAAATTAATGAAATTTCCTTTTTGAATACGTTGAACGTGATAAAAATCAGTTTCTGAGAATTTTCAATTTTATTTTTGAATACATCCAATAATTTTAAATTTTTCACTTTTTCCTTTATTGGGTCTTCAGATTCATAAACTTTTTCCTATGAAATTAAAATTATAAGAAAACTTTTAAGTTTTATATGAATATTTATAATTATTATAAATTTTGTACAGGTCTTAGAAAAAGTTTTATGATTCTCATAGAATTTTTTAGGAAGATATGCACGTTTAGGAAAAAATATTTGAAAAATGGCAAAAGAGGCGAATTTTTCGCCACCGTGTCTAACCCCAAAGAAATTTTTATTTGAATTTATTCAAAATTTTATTGCCGAATCGACCAAATTTTTCTACCGATTCGCTATAATTTTTTGTAGAAATATTTCATTGTCAAAATATTTTTGTGAGCTATTTTACTAATCAACAGTTTTTAAACAAGTCATCGTTGATAAAATTTAGTTGAGTTTATGCAGAACTATGTAATTTTAAAAAATTCATTGACTTTTTAAAAACAGCTCTTAATTCACTAGGGCTCAGCATTATGCGACTAATTCTCTTCTTTTTCTTGATTCTTCCATATAAAAATGAATAAGATGAAAAATTTGTGCGCATAATTTTTTTCTTTATCTGCATAATGCCGAACCTAGAATTTTACAAGTTTTATATCAATTACAAAATATTTTTTTATCGTGAAAACTTTTAAATATTGCCTCATAATTATTTTAAAATTTTCATAACTCATTTTTAATGTCTTCATATCCAATGAACTATAAATTTTGAATATTTGTTTTTATTTTCAGTTAAAAAAAGAAGGAACATCAAAATTAAACCATTTTGAACTTTTCCGTTTTGACATGATTCTTGACGTTGACTTCAATCTTTATGTCATTGAAGTCAATCAACATCCAAATCTTTATCCAAGCAAACATTTTTACCGCAATAAAGTTCTTTATGAAAATGTTCTTTACAATCTTTTCACACTCATTGGAGCTGGAACAAATTTTCGTAAAAAAACATTGCAACTGCCAAATATGAACATTGAAAAAATGATTGCTCATCCACATAGCATGACTGTGAGACCTGAAATTTGTTTGACAAATTTTTGTCAAAGAACTTGCGATTCAGTTTGTAATTTGTGCTGGAGATGTTTAAGTCCTGAAACTAGATATGTTTTTTTGCAATCTTATCGTGAGCAAATGAATTCTGGTGATTTTAAAAGACTTTTTCCACCTGCAACAAGTGAAATGGAAAACGTTAATAAACTTTATGGAAATTTACTTTCTGAAAACTCAAAATTACATAATGAATGGTTTCATGAAATGTGCAAAAAAAATCGATACTTTTGTTAAGTTTTGATTTTTAATTTCAAAAAATAAAAGTTTTTTAAACTTTAATAGATGCTTTGAAAGATTTTTTTTAAGTTTGACTTTTTTCCGTAAATTGAATTTTGTGATCTTAAAATTGACATTAATTTAGCTATGAAATAATTTCTATCTATTTCAGGATGATTGAGCGAAATGTTTTTTCTCTTTAGTTGTCTCTTCACTACTCATCTTTATTTATTGTTATATTTTCATTCTTAGTAATTTCATTTATTTGAGATTTCAACAGGTGAAATTTTAAGTTCAAATGTGATATTTTAAATTACTTTCTAAAAACATGAAATTTTTGAAAATTATTTCTGCAAAAAATCAAAACAATTAAAGTTTTAAGATGAAATATTTTCTAGTTCAATTACAGAATAACATGTATTGCAGCAAGAAAAATTAATAATTAGCTACATGGAGTTTTTCTCCGTTTTTAATAGACATAAAGCTGGATCCAACAAAACTTTACGTGTCATAAAAAGTGTGCTTAATGACACTCATAAGTTTTTTTTTCAATACAAACTTTTTATGTCTTAGAAAATTATTTTAGATTTAATAAAATTTTCATTTTATTTCTAACTTAAAGTTACTTTATGTGATCCAGCTTTATGCCAGTTATAAAGTTTTTTATCCGTTTAAAAGCTATTTAAAAGTCTGAATCATTTCGAAAGAACTAATTTTTGTATTTCTCTGAATCTTTTTTCTTCAAAAAATTCATAAAAATTTAATAAAATAACGAAAGTTTTGTCATGGTGTGGAAACTAAGAGATAATTGGAGATATTTTTAAATATTGGAGATACTTTTTTCTGAGACAATCAGAGATTTGAAAGAAAATAATGCAAATAATCAGAGATATTTGAAGATAATTAGAGATTTAAAAGTTAATTTTCAAGTATCCAGATAGTTTTCACCCCCTTTGGTTTTATTTAGTTTAAAAGTTAGCATTATTCTGAATGATTACTTGCGACATTTAAATTTTTATCTACTAATTTCATTGATTGAAAGCGCGACACTTTTTGTACCGTGTAAAGACTTTGTTATGAAAATTGTAATTGACAATTTATGAATCCAACTTTCTAAATTTTAACATTTTTCATAGACTAAACATTTATTAACAACGTTTATTTCTCTAATCAGAGCAGAAACCAGCAATGCAATTGATACAATCACCATCATCATCAATTGAGCTATGACAATCATCGATTGAAATTCTTTCTGGCCTGCTGCTATCATCACAACAATCAATACAACATTCAACACAGTCGAAGCAGTTAGAAATATTTTCAATGTCACAACAAGATGAAAATATGCAACAAGTTGTTTTCGTTCTACAAAGAAAAATAAAATGATTCTCAATTCAAGAACCTTTTTAAAACACATTTCAACTTACGGTTCATAAATTCCAATAAGCGAATGACATTCGGGACATGTATGATTTGTTGTTGCTTTATACTGAAAAAAGAAAATACTTTTAGGACCATTCTTTGTACATTACGAATTTTTCTTTTTCATTTTTATAGAACATGCACAACTTTTGTTAAATACACAAAAGTTTATCGCAAATTTGTCCGATAAAAAAGTATTTTTCAAGTTATAAAAATAATTTAATGAGTTTTGTCAAACGTTAGACGGAAATTTTAAACAATAATAGCCACGTTAGGCTAGTTTATTCATTATAATAATTATTCAATATTTGTGTAAATATTTAATAGGCGCAAAAGCTTTTTCAAAACATTATTTGCAAATTTAACGTCATTAATAATACTTTTATAGAGAATTCATTGTAGACGTTAAACGTTTGTGATAGATAAGAAAAGTGTATTTTCATGATAGCACAATTTTGCACTTATCTCAATTTGCCTGTCTCACTTGACGTCATAAATGTATGTCTATTTATAGGATAGAGATTCATTCATATTTATTGCTTTTATTTTTCCGACAATATGGCACCAGGGAATTTGTCTTTGATTATTATTGATGAATAAAAATTGAAATTTTTTTTAATAAAATTAAAAAACTTACTTGCGTGACATATGGAATCCAAAATAATGGGAAACACAAGACACATAACAGACAAACCATTAAATGAGTTGATTTTGATGCATGACTTGAAACACTGGTAGTTACAAAAGCATCACAATGTGGACATGTTGTCGAAATTTGTTCAGCATTAAACATTTTTTTAATTAATGAAAACACAAAAATTTAATTCTTACTTTCAGAGACACATCTTTTGAAGAAGACTTACAACACAGTACTAAAAGGCTTACCATGTGCGAGAGAATGAGAATTTTTTTCGTTGTTGTTGTTCAGTTGATGTAAAAGAAAAATTGATGGTAAAATGCAAAACTTTCATTTTCTTATTAGAATTTTATTCTCAACGTTCATTTTTAGTTTTAAAACAAATTTACAGAAATTTTCGAATTATTGCATGTTTTGATAATTTTAAAAATTTTTGGTCTTTTAACTAAGAAAATATTTGAGAAAACTACATAAATATCACACATGGATCCTAAAATTTTTTTTTTTTGAAATTTTATTATGGTGTAGAAACTAAGGATTTTAAGAGATAAATAAAGATATTAAAGATAATTTTTTCAGAGACAATCAGAAACTTGAGAGATATTTGTAGATTATCGAAGTGTAGCGGCTCAGCAGTAATAATAAGTGAATCACATTGTGTGATTCACTTGTTATGACCTGCATTTCAGCCAGGTAACAAAAAGCTAACTTGATTGTTTGCTTCTCGTGACTTGGAAAGATTAGCGTATAAGTTATAGCATTTTAAGTTATGCAGTATATTTCTGGCCTGTGAAAAACAATAAAGAAGAATATCATACTATAAGAAGCTCCTCAATTTATCATTCATTCTTTCCCCACCATCTCGCTACAGAAGTTATCAGAAGATAAAAAAGCTTTTATTCAAATTTAAAATAAAAGAAAATTTCTGCGAAAATTTCTGCGAAAATTTTAAACATTTCGTTATTGTTTTCTATTCAGCGTTGTTTAATGTTTTGATATGAAAATTATATTTGAATGTTTTCATATACTGAAATATTTTGAATAATAAAATAGGAAATTCAAAATTAAGTTATTAAGTTATTTTAATAATTTTTTATCCAAAATTAGTTTCACTTCATATACTGTAACGATAGATATTTATGAACTCAATTGCATTTTGTAATATTTTTTTATTTAGAAATTTTTTCAACTTTCTTTACCTTGATGTAATCAATTAATTTTTATTTTTAAATAAACATCACTGATGTCAATATCAATTAAGAAAATTGAAAATTTTTTTTGATCAGCTATTAATGTCAGTATCGAATTATCAATCAAGTGCAAAAGTCAGAAAATGAAAGGCACAATTTATTCTTCATTTTATCCATTTCTTATTTTTGCAAGATTTTTGGGATTTTTTCCATTTGATTTTGAAGGATCATTAGACAGTGGAAAAATGAAAATAAATTTTACAAGTATAGCTTTTACTTTAATTGGTTTGACAATTCTTTCGACTATGACAACAGTTCATTTTACAGTTCCTTATATTTTTGTTATTGAAACATCAAATTTCTTTGAAACAACTGTTTGGATTTATTTTTTGAGCTTTGTTTTTCCTTTAAATTTTCTACAATTTTTTATTCACACATTTCGAATTAATAAAATTAAAAAATTTATAAAATTCATTCATGAAATTGATTTAAAATTTTTCCAAATAAATGTAAACATAAATCATTCAAAACAAAGCAAATATGTCAAAGTCATAACATTTTCAACAATTTTTGTACTAATTTGTCGATATATTTCTGCAATGTACGTCCATCATATTTTGGATGGTGATGATATAATATTTTATACAGAAGAAACTTTATATACTTATCATTTGTGGATCGAATGCTTTTTCGCACTTCAATTTATCATTCCGACTTATCTGATTCGTGAAAGATTTGTAGAATTGAGGAAATCTTTAAGGTAAGTAGAATTATTCAAAAAATTAACTTTTTAATAAAATAATTTCAAAGGATAAGAACATTAACAGTCCAATCAAAATAAATAAGAAATTCTTTGTTTAAAATTTGTATTTCGACATTGAATTTTTTAAGAACGGCCAAAAAAAGAATCTACATAAATTTTCTTCTTTTCAATGCTTTTTTTTTAATTTTTCATTCCAGCATAACTAAATTAAATTACTTTTATTTCTTTCTAGCTTTGAAATATTCAATGAAAAAACTTTCAACTTTAACATTTTTGCTGAAATTTTTCATAATCTTTGCGATTGTATGGAAATAATAAATTCAATTTACACATTTCACCTTATTCCAGTTTTGCTTGAGACACTTTATTTGGATATTTTTGGGATTTATGTGACTTTTAGTTACACAATAATTCACAAAAGAAACATACAACTTTATGTCACGACTATTTATGTTTTGATTCATTTTATTTTAAAATGTTCAGTTTCTCATTTTGGAAATTCAATAACGTCTGAAGCTGAAGATTTAATTGCTGAGATTGGAAAAATTATCAACAAATTGCCACCAAATGATATTACAAGATATAATTTTTACAACTTATTAAAACAATTTGAAACGAGAAATTTAAAAATGCAAACTTTCTTCTTGACTGTCAATTGGAATATTGTTTTAGCTGTGAGTAAAATTTTATACTAAAAGTTTCTAAAATTTATTGAAAAATTTTTAAATTTTACAGACAACATCGACTATTGTTACTTATTTGGTGATAACGTAAGAATATTTTTATTTCAGGCCTATGCATTTATTAAAATTTTATTTCATTAATTTAAGAAAAAACAAAGGAATTCTGCAGTTTATTTCAAACAGTTTTAGCTCTTAGTAGCATAAAATGAAAAAATTTACTTCATAAAAATGAATGTATAGGCCTGAACTATTTTTAAATTTATATAAAAATTATTAATTCTTTTCTTTACAGTTTACAAGTTCAACCAATAAAATAAATTTTTATGTTTATTAGAAAAAACCATGTTTTTAAACAATACTATGAATTAATCCAGGGGTGGACACTCCATAAATTCGTATGATTTTTTGTGATTTTTAATGATTTTTAGGATTTTTTATGATTATTTGTGCTTTTTTGTGATTATTTATGATTTATTGGGATGATTTTCCCGGAAATTTGGAAATTTTTGAGATAATCGATGTCTATTTTATGATTGTTTCTGATAGAGAATTGAAATATTAACAAAATGGTACAAAAACTAGAGCTCTAGACCATATGGTTCATGAGTTATGACCGAAAAACTTAAATTTAAATTCATGAACTTTTAGAATTTTTGTTCATTAAAATATCATGCTCTAACATAGTCAAAACAAAAGCTTTTGAGCTGAAACTTGTTTTAAATTTAAATTAGAGCTTGAAAAAAGATTTCAGTATAGAGTTTGTAATGATTAAACTTGTGTAAGTGTTCGAAATTCACTATTGAACAGGCTTTCAAAAAGTGTGATTATTTGTGATTTTTTGTGATTTTTCGTGATTATTCATGATTATTTTTGGAAGTGTCCACCCCTGGGAATTAATATCAACAATATTTGTATATTTAAATGAAAAAATTTTACACATTCACAGAAAAATCACTCTGAGAAGATTCTCAAAATTTCTATTTTTATATTTTCAGTGTCATTTTTCGTAATTTAATCTCAGTCTCTCATTGATAATTATTATGTGAGGAGTTTATTAAGAAAAGATTAAAAAAATTAAAATTTAATTTGATGAATTTTAAACTAAAACTCTCAAAAAATGAAGATTAAATTTTTAGTATTTTTAATTATTGCTGCAAATTGTAAAGCATTTGATAATGATCTAGAAGGTCCATTTTTATTATGGGGTCTAAAAAATGTTAACATTCTCAAACTACCAGCATTACAAGGTATGAATAATAAACCAAAGTAGTTCAAAAATTAATTTTACGCTTGACTACGTAAGTCAAATAACAACTTTGTGATGAAAATATTGTTTATATAATTTATTTTTACATGTTTGAATATTACGTTTTGCTAAGCTTAAATAAAACATATAATGTATGAAACTTGACAGTTCATGATATTTACCTATTGATCTTAAATCAATATTTATTTGAAATATTTTTAAAGCTAAAACGAACGATAGACAGGAACATTTAAATGAGAAAATATTTTATATGAAATATAAGCTGTCATTTGCCTTTATTCTTTTTTATGTTGATTAATTTTCGAACAGTTCAATAATAGAAATAGAAAATAAATAAACTTTGTATTATGTATAATATGAACAGCTCTCAACTTAAGAATTGACCATAAAATTTAAATTAAACATCTTATTTGAGATAAACAAATGTTACAAACCACAAAAGTTTACTTCTATCAAGTTCAATCAAGTGTTTAAATCAAAGTTTTGGAAGCTTGAAATCTTTTGCAATCGTGTTTAAATAACTAATTACAAATTTAATAACTTTTTAAATTTTTGAAAATGGTATAATTGACTATTTTGGAAAAGTTGTTGTTGTTGGCCTGCCAACTCTGGTTTAAATTATTTTTATATTTATTAACGAAGTGTCAGGTTTTTATCTGGCAAAAAAAACTTGTGCTAGTAAAGCATAATTATATGTCTTTAAAAAGAAAACTTTATAAGTCTCTTAAATCATTTTATGATGCTTCTAAAGCATTTGCAACCATTAAAAAGATTTGTGAGTCTAATAAAGCTTTCCTTTATGGATTTATAACTATGCTTTATTATGTCAGTTAAAAAACTGGAACTGAAAACAATGATTTCCCAACCTTAACCTCATAATTTTTAAGAATGAAATTTATTTTTTAGCAATTGATGATTCAAGTCTTCACAAAATTTACCAATCAGCTTCAGTAATAAAAATTTTTATTAGAAACAAATCAACAAAATTTGACAAAGAAAATTTTCCAAAATTCTCTCAAATCATTGATCAAAATGAATGGATTTATTTACCACAAGAGTATTTGACTTCTTATCCCAATGAAAATGTTGAAAAAATTAATCTAAATGGAACAATGGCAGAGCAAGATGTGAAGATTGTAGAAATTTTTTCTGATGCACAGAAGAAACACGGTGATAAAAATGTTTTAGGAATTTTAGCAACTCAAGAACAAAAAATTAGATTTATAAAAAGAGAAACAAAAAATGAATCCGATTATCAAATTTATGCTGTTCCAGGTAATAAAATTTTCCTATTTTTCATTATATTTTTTGCTTATTTTAATTTTTTAGGAAAAATTCTTTTCTTTACATATCACTCACCGGAGCTAAAGTTTTTGAATACAGATGGAGAAATAAAAACTCACGTTTTGAACAAATTTTCAAATGTCACAGCAAATGAACAACAATTATCTGTCAATTATGAGTTACTTGATCAAAATGTAAGACGAAAAAGATCAAAAGTTCAAAACATTTTTGAGAAAATTTTAATTTCAGATCACAGTGAAATATAATTTTATTAAATCAGCTGGGAATTGGAAATTGAATGAAATTAATTACGATGACTACACAGACAAATCTAAAACCTTGAAAATATACAAAAATGCACCATCAGGTAAATTTTTCTTTAAATTTCGGATTTTCAAATAATTTAAAAATTATTTCAGCTCCTTTAGGAAATTTTTCATTCGGTTGCATTGAAAAATTAATTTTTAAAGATGGAAATATTTCATTTATTTTAGAAGGAGTTCAGGTAAATATTTAAAACCAAATTTAAGACAAAGTTTCTACGCCTCACTTTTTTCATAGATTCAACCATTTTTAAACTCCAATGATTTAATCTTTGGAACTTCTCATGACTGCGTTGGTTTTACATCCCCTGGAATACTTGCTGGTCTTTTTGTAACTGGAATTTTGCTTTCAATTTTGGCAGTTGGAATCACTGCTGTCATGAATATTCATGTACCAGATCGTTTTGAGTGTCGAAGTTCAAAACAATTGGTTTTTAATACTCAATAAAAAAATTATTTCAGCTGTCAAATGACATTGAAAACATTTCGCTAACGAATATTAAATGATGTAAATCTGTAAATATTTATTTAAAATTTTAAATCAACGAAGTTTTAAATTGATTATACTCTACACGAAGAAGAACTTTATAATTCATTTTGCCAGTTTTATCATTTGATCTTATAAAGCAGTTTAAGAGGGTTAAAATTGTGCTTTATGACACTATAAAACATTTCAATTTTTATAAAATTGTAAATAATAAATATGTTTTACAATAGGTAAACACGAAGCAAATAATGTGCATTGCAAAATTTATAACAATAACATAAACCAAAATCAAAAGCGAGTTATTTTCAAATTTTAGATCACTGTGGGTTGGCAGAAATTTTCCTTAGCAGAAACTTACTTCGAGGAAAATTTTCCTCATGGAAAGTTTTCAGCCTAAAATTATTTTGGCAGAAAGTTTTCTTCTACAATACTTTCCTCGCAGAAAACTTTCCGCCAAAATACTGCAGTGAAAAAGTTAAATTTTTTTGTCAACAGAAAAAATTCCTTGCGGAAAATTTTCAAGTTCGAAATTCGAAATAGATTTTTTAAAAAAATATTACTAGAAGAAAATTTTCTGCCAGGGAAACTTTAAAGTTCAAAATGGCAGAAAAAATCCTGGCGGAAAATTTTTTGTTCAAAGTTTGAACTTCCCTGGCGGAATTTTTTCCGCGAGGAAAATTTTCGTCCCATCCTAATTACTACATTCGAAATTTTTAAATATGATTTAAATGTAATGAATTTGGTACTTGATAATATGCCAAAATTTGATCTTAATAATGAATGTTTAAATCTTTTTAGTCTTGAAATTGATGCAATGTATTCCATGGAAAGTTTCCAAGACTTTACACTTTTCGTAATTCATTTGCCAAACTTAATTCAAGTCAAAGTCAACAAAAGTATGTTTTTTGATGAAGAATATTTTATAAATATGTTGGTTAAAAGTAAAGAGCTTAGAGAAATTTATATCGGAGCTATTTGCATATTTTCAAGTAAAGAAATCAAAAGAATTTCGTATGAAATGTCAACAAGACCACAAATAAAAAAAATTTCATTTCTTGAATTTAAAATTTTTGACAAAAATGTTGATGATGTTACAAAACATTATTTAAGCAAATATCAAGATAACTTTTTTAAAAGTTCACCAGAAAGATTTAAATTAAGTACAAATAAAATGAACTTGGGAATGATGTCAAGAGAATATCATATACAAAGTTCTAAATTTGATAAATATTTGCAAAACTTTGATATCTCTCAATTAAGAATTGAGTGAAAAAAAAATTAATTTTAATTGTAGATTTTGAAAATGAATGACCGTGATTAAGAGCTATCATATATACAATAAATTCAAGATTTTACAAGAAACTAGTTGTCACAAAAGAGTTATAACACTTTTTTTTTAATTTTGATTCATGCTCTTCTAGTTTTCACTTCGTTTCTCTCTTTAACGCATTTTTTTATTACTAATCTATAAAAGGTGATGTAGTTGTTTCGTCTTTGTAACACTTCTTTTCTGAAAATACTAAGACTCAGGAGAATCGGCTGATCCTACATTAAAACTCTTTTGTTTAATTCTAGAAAAGAACTGTTCTTGCCGTGCACAAATGCACGGCTTTTTATTCAGTAAAAATATCAATTAAATAATAGCATAAAACTGCAAAATATGAATAAATGTTGAAAGACGAAAACATAATAAGCAAATAAAATATGTTATGAAATTAAAATAGAATATGAAAATAATGATAAATATAAATTTTAAACAGCACACTTGGCTTTGCTGACATTTACTATTAAACAATATGCTCAAACAGAATTTGCTTACGTGAGGCTTGCGTTACAGTCTCATTTTTTTCATTTTTGGGAGCCGATTAGAAAGGACATAAAAATGTAACATAACAAGAATTCTAAATGGATTGTAATTAAAGTATTTTATTTTTCAATTAAACTCATTCTTATTCTCATAATATTGAATAAAGTTTAAATATAAATTTTCTTGTCAAGTTGAAATTTACATTCTGTGTTTTCAATTAGTTATTGATGTTAAAATAAAATATTGCTATATTTAAATATTAATAAAAATTAGTGAAAGAAATCATAGTTATAGATATAAATTAACTTGCAATTTTTATTTGATCATTTCAATACAAACAATTTTAGCTGATAGTTATGAAGTGAGTGACTTAATATGTGTCATGTCAAGCGAACTGTTAATTGACTAAAAATCAATAAATATATGGAAAAATATTTTATGGTGTGTAATTTATAGAAGGAAAATAAATTAAAATGAAACAAGTTTTTAATAACATTTTCAAGGTAAAACAACTCTATCAAAAAATTTAACAAAAATTTTAACAAATCAAACAATTTTTTTTGATTAATTTCATAAAAAATATTTTGACTTTCAATGGTTGATCTGTTTTCACTTTCAAGAATTATTTTCCATTGAAAATTTTATAAACGAAATAAAAATTGAAGAAAGTTTGTTTTGTATATTTAAAATTTTTTTTTATTTAAACTTCATAAGAAAACTTTTAATGCTATGAAATAATATTAAGAATTTTCATTAATTTAAACTAAGTCCAATTAAATTATTTTATTCGAATTCATACAAAAAGTAATTTAGCCAAAATTTCAAAATAAAAGTCTGAAATGATTTTGTATTTCTCCTGTAATTATCTGAAGTTTTTTAATATTTACTTGTATTAAAATAAAAATCGAATATATTTTATATGAAAAAATTTACTTGCTTTTAAATTATTTTAAATTTTGATAAAAACGTAATTTAATTTTAATATGAATAAATTTATTTACGTTTGTCTTCAAAAACTATTTATGACAAGAAAATGTGATCCAACCACGCTAAAAAATATTTTATAACTGGCAAAAAGTTTGTTCCTATTAAGTTGGATTTTTTAGCTTTAAAAAATTTTTTTAAGTGGTATAAAAAATTTCATAACTAATAAAACACTAAAAGAGTTTCTTTTTAGGGCTTAGAAAATTAACTTTAAAAGGGCAAACTTTATGCCAGTCACAAAATATTTTTTTTTCATGAAGACATAATTTCAAAATTTTTATACTTTTAAAGAAAAATTTTATAATAAAATTTATTAAGTTTTCATTTATATAAATTTCATTAAATTTTCGATTTTATTGTTAATGTGCGAAATTTTTTATTTTTGATTGTTTTTCTTATTTGTACCTTGAACAATTTTATTTTGCTTTTTTAGTAAAAATCATTAGAAAAATTTATCTTTCATTTTATGCACAACATCGTAAGAAGTTATTAAAAAGATTTATGAAAATTGAATGAACTTAAAATTGTAAAAACTTTGTTTAATATTTCACATTCTATAACTTATTTAAAATTGAATAAAGTTGAATTTTATAAAGCTACTTTATGGGGCACAAAAAGTTAGCTCTATGATACTCATAAAATTTTTATGTCTCATGAGTAGCTACAATTACGATTATATTTCTAATTTGAACATTAAACGAGTGTGAGCATCAAAATTTTAAATTTTTGATCATTTTCACTTTTTAACACTTAACTTTTTTGAAGCAATAAAATTAATTTTGTCACTTAATTAATTACTATCAAAATGAACACTTATCATAGCAAGCAAACAACACACATAAATAATAAAAATGTCAATTTCAATTTGATTAATTAAATTTTGATGAATATTTTTGACATTGTTGAACTTTATAAATGTTTGACAACAACTATGTGCGTACAATTATGATAATTTATTCTCGATAAGTTCCAAGAAGGACATTGCATTGTGGACAGTAATGATTTAATGCTTTAAAGCACTGTGAAGAGAAAAATTAATTTTTTCGTTTTAAATTTTATTTTCTGCACTCACATTCATAAGATATGGACAACAAACAAGTGGACAAAAACAGATGCAAAGCAATAATGCAACTAAATGTGTTGTTGCAGTAGAATCCATTTCAACTTTTGTTGTAATCGGTGTATTGCAGTTAGTGCAAGTTGTTGCAACACTGTCCTTTCCAAAAATCATTTTCACTGTTTTTTTTTTATTTTTCTTCTACTCCGATTGACAGCTAAAACTCAACTAAAATTGTTGAAAATGTAACAAAATGTGAGCATAAGTTGTTGTTAGTCACAAATATTGTTGCTTATGCGCAAGTAATATTATATTAAAAGCTTTTCCTGATAGTTAATGTGTTTTGAAGGGTGTGCATTTAGATTTAAGATAGAATCAGATTGTATCATTTTTACAACTATGAAATTAGGTCAAGTTGAGTTCAAATTTAATAAAACTCAAAGATATAAAAATGAAATTAAAGCAGAATATGAGTTGAAAAAAAAATTAAATAAATTTATTTACTAAAATTTTAGATCAAATTTAAATATTTGAGTTCAATTTTTCTCTTGTAATGAATAGAAATTGTTTTTTCATTAGATTTGCACATTGATACTCTAAACATAAACAACTGTTTGTATGATTGTGAATAATGGAATGGGAGACAGACTTTGGGCGCCTTTTATATCGACCTAAATATTTTTATTGTATCTCTTATAATATTATTCTATTCACGTTATTTACCATGCGTGGACATAAAAATGGAAGCAAGAATGAGTAATAAAGAGAAAAAAATGCAAATCATTATATGTTCCAAATTATCATGTGTCTACGCCTGATTAATTTATATATTTTTTGAGATTATATTAGGAGAGTTTATAAAATTTGGTTTTAAAAAAATCAGTTTTTGTGGGAAATAACATCCAAACATTCAGGCCGGACAACAGAGTGTAAAAACTCACATATTTGTTGTGAAAAAATTAGGGTTCGGAATTATGCAGATAAGAAGAAGAAGTATGCGCATAATTTTCTTCTTTT
>JACWBX010002490.1:0-13809 GCA_014622435.1 Polypedilum pembai | reverse complement strand
AATCGTATTTTACGCTTTCGAAATTTTTGAAGTTCATGCACTTGTGCCTGGAGTTCATGGCCTAGGCCATGATTTATGAGAATTTCTCAAAATTTGTTTTCTTTGGGTTTTATGCGATTCTGAACGTTTTAGACGAAAAAATTTTTTTGATTCATGATCATGGCCCACTGGCATGGATTGGCATGCATTCTAAAAAATCTCTTTTGATGGCTATCAAATTTCAAATAAATTTATTTGTTTAGAATTTTTCAAATAAATTTATTCGATTAATTTTTATTTTTTACTCAAGTAAATTTAGTTGAATTTTATTTATTTGTAATTAAAATTAATAACGATTTCGGACTCTGTTGCATACTATTGAAATAAAAAGTTAATTAAATTGGACCTGCCTGAATTCAAATTCTTGTTATACTTTTTCGTTTTACAAAACTTTAGCAAGAGGAAAGAAGTTCAACTTTATGCCACGTTTTGCAATTTTTTGTCACTTTTTGCAACGTTTTTGACGATATTTTGACTCAACTCAAAAGCCAAACAAAGATTTTTTTCTTGGAAACAGTGACGAGAGCCGTCAAACATACGTAGGCTGAGCAAACTGAACGTAATATTGTGAAATTTTTATCAAAGCGAGTCTAGGCCTGCTTTAACTTGTAATAGCGAAACATAAAAAAAGAAGGTGAAATTTACCCAAAAAATAAAGAGCAGGTCTTACAGTCATTTCATTTTTATTTACAACCACAAATACTTTAAAAATCTTTTTCTCATTCAAACATCCGGCACATCAAAAGAAATAAAAAAGCTTTTTTTTTTCTTCAGAAGTTCGCAATAAATTGAAAAATAATTTTTTTTCTTTCTCTTGCTCGTGTGTTTTTTCTCATGACGTAGGCAGTGTGTGACAAAAGCAGCAGTAATATTATAGCGATTTGGATAATGCCATGGATGGCAGCTAAGGACCCTCTTTATTTCGCATAAGTGGCGGAAATTTCTACAGCAATAGTAGAAGTCACACGTGCATTTAATTATGCTGTCTAATGTCATACGCTTCTTTCACTAACAGCAGTGACTTGTGTTTGTGCTTTATAAAAAGCAGTAGCAGCCGGAAACAAGAACAACAATGAGTAAATTTATGTGACAGGTAATATTAAGAATCATAATGGGCCTTAAAAGAAGAAGAAGAAAAAAGCGTAAGAGAGTGAAGACATAAGAAGGTGGCCAACAACAAGCAAGCAAGCACTCGATAAGAAGATAAGAAGGAATGCGAGAAGAGATTATTATGAGAAGATGATGAAGAGAAAAAGGGCTTAAATATTTGTTTACACAATGACGAAAATAATCCTAGTTAATGAATTTAATAATCTGTCTAATCATATGGAAGTACGGCAGTAGAAGTATGGCAGAAGCACACTTTACATTTTAATACTCATTCGTTCGTTCTCATATTACTTTAGTAAACAATGAAGAAAGGGAAAATTTATTATTAGATGATTTTTATCTACCTTTTTTTTTTTTTTTTTTGATGAAGGTCTTTGTGTGTCTTTCTTTCTTTTCTTCTCCTATGATGTGAACACACACTTAAATTGCTATATCTTTTCCAACACTTTTTTTTTATTCTCTTTCTGATTTTAAAATTTTTTAATTAATTTTCATCATTTTTCTTTAATATTCTGCTTCTGCTTCTGTGTTTTTTTTTTTTGCTTATACACTTTTAAGTTATTTGATGTTAGAAAATTTTTTCTTAAACTTTTAGCGCGATTCTTTTTTGTTGTTTTAAATATTTTTAATTTTAGTTTCAATTTAATATTTAACACACCACAACTGGTTTTAAGTTTTTATTGTTTATTTATCTTGTCTTCATTTAAGAACATAATTTAGAAAAAGTCAATAAGGTTTAGCCTTGTCTTTATGTCATCATTGCATCGAAAATTGCTTCCATATTTACTTTATATGCGCATTTTTTTTTTTTGTGCAAGTTGCTTGCAATTTGACTTCTTTAAATTAAAATTTCAATTTCTTTTACTATTGTCATTTAACAAATTAAAAATATTATTTATATTTTCAATTTTATAATTAAAATTTTGAATATTTTCCCTTTTTTGATTGTTCATTATTTTGAACTTTGAGTATTTGAAAAGAAATTTTATTTTTATTACATGAAAAGCAAAAAATTCTTGAAAAATGAAGATTTTTGTTTGGTAAATTTTGTTCGTGTTCAATTAATTAAAACATTTTTCATTAATTTTGACATTATGAAGTTTTATATGAAATAGTTTGAGTTCTTTTTTTATGCCTGATGAATTGTTCATTGAAATTTATATTTATTATGGCTTCCTTTGATTAGAATGTTAAAATTTTCTTTTCTTTTGTTTCAATATTTTAAAACGTTTATCGTTTATTGAAAATCTTTTTTGTCACTATTTCGCTTTTCAAAAAATTTTTTTTAATAAATATAAAATTGTTTCTTTATCACTTGATTTGAAATATTAGTTTATTTATTGGCTTTTTCTTTCTTGCAAGTGACACAGCTCAAACAGTCTCAAATCCTTGCTATTTTCTCTTTCAAATTGTTTTTAATTTCTCTTTTGATGTTTTGTTTTTATTTTGACTGTTTAAAAAATTTGAATTTGCTTGAGTTTTGTCATAAATTTTAACTCAAAACTTCACTTTATTTCTTTTGAATGTTTGATTTATTTTTCATCAGTTCAAAAACTTCACTTAATTGTATCATCAGAATGATGACTGAAACATTCTTTGACGTAATAGGCTTCAAATTGAACCAGTCACATACAATGTCTTACACTTAACAATAGAGTAACAGGAAATCGTCATCATCTCTTCACAAAATTAGAAAATTGTTCACTTTTTGTGGTCATCAACTGAAGAATTGTTTTGTTACAATTTTTCACTTGATTTCTTTATTAATTCACATCAATTGATTAAAATTGTCTTTTACCACCAATATTTTGGATTTTTATTGGAAAATGTCATGAGCACACGCACATATGTGTAAAAGATATTAAGGTTTTTTGTTTTGTATTTTGTTATGATGTATATTTAGCACGTTTCAAAATGTGTTTAGTGAGTGAAAAAGAGACGCACGAGGGAAATTCCTCTGTACACACAAACATTATTTCATTACATCCGATCTGTATCTCACTTGCTCTCGCTTGCGTTCTCTTGATAGCTCGTGTATATAGAGAAAAAGAGAGGATTAATAGCTTCACAATGCTTTCATTAAATTTGGATTTTTTTAAGCACACACTCTACACTCTTTTTTATTTTATAGACCTGTATATCCTCCTTCTTCTGCTCTTTTGATAATTTAATTTATTCAAACATTATTCATTGTAAAAGAGAAAGAGAGTTACAGCTTGTGCCTTGCTTATCCATTCGCTTTTTTTTGGCACGGCATTTTATAACTCATTCACTCTCGCACTTAATTTTTTGCTTCTTTTCCGGCACATAAGAAAATTTCTTTTATGACTTTTTTCTTTATTTTATTTTTGTGCATAAATAAATTGAAGTAGAAAATAAGAAATTTTATTTTTATTTGAATTTAATCCTTTTTTTACTCTTTCTTCTTCATATGTTTTTTTGACAATTGTTTTTCTTTCACTAATGCGACAAATAGACGTCATAATCGACCGAATGCTTAATAAGAACTAAACTGGGGATGTGCTGGAAATGTTTTTCACATAATATGAAAATATATAGCTGGGAATTTTCGCTCTCTTTGATTTGTGAGAGAATTTGATACTTGCGCTATGCTGTGGTGAACATTTGAACTAAAACTTTTTTACTCTCTTTAATAAGAATTTCTTGCATTCAAATGATCTTGATTTTTTCTTCTTTTTACACATCAATTTACTTTTTATAAACTTTTTACTAGAATCCGGCAATTGCATGATATGCAAATATCTTGTGCAAGTTGCAAGTCAACTTGACTTACTCAAAAATGAATGAAAAATCTGAATAAATCAGAGACAACAGCATATCATGTAAATATGCATGCAAGTGCCAAAACCTATTTTTTTACCTATCAATTTGCTCTTATACAGCCTTTGAAGAAAAATTGTTAAAGACAAAACTCGACAATTTGTTAAATATTTTAAAATCAAAGCTTTATAATTTGAAGAACTTTTTTGGTGCTAAATCAATTGATCCACCCGGCAGTCTCAAACAAGAATTGTGGCTGAGTTTAGTTTTTGTTGATTTTCAATAAAATTTCAAAATCTGCAAAAAATAAAATGGACATAAATTTTCTCCTAACTCAATGGTGTTCAAACTTTTTTGAGTCACGGCATACTTTGACCAAAAAAAATTTCTCACGGCAAAGCGAAATATTTTTTCATAAAAAATTTAATAATTTTTACTTGATTTTTAAATTCAAGAAAAAACGATTGTTGATTTGTTATTTTAATGTTTTTCTTCGCGGCACCCTTAGATCTTTGCAGCGGCACACATTTTGTACACCACTGGTCTAACTCAATTAAAAAGTTTGTTTTACTCATAGAAATCTTTAGAATCAGTAGAAAAAGAAATTTTCAAAGTATAAAGCTTTGATTTTGAAATATTCATCAAACAGACCAAAAGCAAATGAGCTTTGCCAGTTACAACTCAGAACACTAGACTTTAACGATAGAGTGAAAATAATTTAGGAATTGAGCAGGAAAAAAGATGCTTTGGCTAGTCTAGTATGAGCTTTTTGATTAGCCCATGATTAGTCTCATGATTCCAGGTCAGATGTTCTTACCATTAAACTGTTGGCAGACATACTCAAAGTCTAATAGATTGCCAATTTCGACTCTTTTCTGTTCTTATAGTGAAATTTTCGTTGTTAATTAGATTCAATAGAATCCAACAAAATATTAAGATGAGAATTTGGATGGATTTGATTTTTTGAGCGGGCGAAACTGTTGCTAGTTCACAGGCCACGTAGACTAAAGAGTCTAAAAGAAATATCAACTCCCGCGGCTAGACACACGATAGTGTTTAGCTGTATGTTTTTCGCATTTTCGCAGAAAAACTAATGACTGTTACTAGCGACTTTCAAGCAAGGATTTTAAATTCTTACTAATGAAGCCGTTAAAAATATTAAAATTCTTTCAATTCTTTTTAACTTTCAATTGCTCTAATAAAGCAGCACTAATAAAATTAATTAGATAATTTTCATTTAATGAAGAATTATTACTGACACGAGATTATTAAAATGAGATTAGGTTAGGAATTTATTAATTAAATTTTCAATTCATAACTTATTCACACGCATATGAATGTGAAAATTTATGCTTTTAGGAATTTTATTAATGTGAAATATTTCAGAGAATTTTAAAATTAAATTTTTTTTTTTGATCTCAATGAAATAAAAATGTTTTAAAAATAGAAAATTAAGGTAATAAGCTTAGACAGATGGCAACAAAAAATGAATTTCGAGAAAAGTTAGCAAAAATTAAGATAAAAATGTTGCAAAAAGGCTGCATAAAGTCTAAATTGTTTTCTCTGAAAAAATGTTCAGTTCATATACAACAAATTACACAAATATACAAGAAATGACAAGTTTTTCTTGCTTCAATGTCGTCTTTTCTAGCAGTTTAAAGAATTCAAAATAAACTTTTTGAAATTGCAAATTTTAATTTAATAAAAAATCAAAGATCAAAATAAATGAAAAATTTTAGCAAAATAATCAATCCTAGCAATTTTAAGCCTTGAAAGACATTTTTTTTGATAAAAAAAAAGAAATTTAATTAAATTGAAAGTTTTCTAAAATTTTCAAACCATTTTTGTATGGAAAATACAGCTTATAAGTAGCCATAGCTTGGGCTGGATGGCAGTTTCGAGATCTCAAAAACTATATAAGCTAGAGATTTCAGGTTTTATATTTGACTTATGTTATCGAGTTTTATAAAGCAAATATTGTTATACTCGCTAAAATTTCCTAATAAAAATGTTCTAAACTAATGACATAAGATTAAGTGTTTTAAGAGATAATCAAAAATGATTAGAGATTATTGCAAATATTTGAAGTTAAATAGAGATTTAGGAGATATTTTTCATTTTAGTTTCCATCCCTTGGTATATATATATTCATATCAAGAGGTGCAAAATTCTTACTATTTAAAAAAATATATTAGATTGAAACAAAACTTAACTTTTTTTACTAAAATTAATTTTAATAGTTAAAAGTCTCATGAAGTTCTTCGATATGTCAAAAAATTATAAAATTCAAACTTTTGCCACACCTTGAAATTGCAAATTTTAATTTTTCAAAGAATAAAATAATTTTAATTAGTTAATTTTTTAAATATTTTAATGTCTTTTTACAAATTTAAAGTTATAAAACTTGCTGTAAAATGAAGAAGAGAAAATTTATTCTCTTCTTATAAAGAATTTATTAAATTCATAATCAAACAAATCTTTCGATACTCGTCAAAGTTTTTAAGTTGCTTAAGTTCAAGGTTAAAAATTTTGGGTTGAAGATAGAAAACTATTTATAAAAGATGAAAGACGAGAGAAAAAAAAACTTAAGAATGTTTTTCCTATTAATTGAATTTTCATCAACAAAAGAAATTGTTCAAATTTTTCCTTCCCTTTCATTGTTTAGTTTTAATCTCTTAATTTAATCAAAAAGAGAAAATTCTTACTTAAAAATTTCATTAAAGAAAGATCAAAAAAATTTTTCTCATTATTGTTATCAAAAGATTGAACCTAAGAGAAGATTTAATTAAGATTTTAATCAAAAAATTAATTCGACAATGCCTTTAAGAGACTAGAAAAGTTTTTTTAGTTCATTTCAGAAATTCCTTAAGACTCATTTAGACATTTTTTATGTTCATTCATGCATGAACACATTCTTAATGGTTTTATAATGATTTTTAGAAATTGATTGAATCACAAAATATGGATTTTAATGTTAGGGTTCAGCTTACTTGACTTGTTTGAGCTTACTTGACTTTGCAACTTGACTTTTTTGTGCAAGTTGACTTAATCAAAAATGTCTCAAATTCAATCAAATTTTATTTAATTTGGACAAATTTTTGTAATTTTATATGAAAATTAATAATTCTTAAATTTACTAAAAGATTTGACCGAATCAAACGAAATTTGAGAAATTTTTGATCAAGTCAAGTTGCACAAAAATAAGTCAACTTGCATGCAAGTTGCACAAAAATATTCTCATACAAGTCAAATATTTATGCAAAAATCAAACCCTACTTTGATCTCTTTAGAAATTTTTATAGTCCTGATATAAAAAAAGAAAGACATAAGCCTGTCACAACCAGACACTGGACGACATTTAATAATTTAACTTAAAGTCAAAAGAGAGTGTGACTAAAAGAGAGAGAGGAAAAAAATTTTTTTATTTCTTTTCCGCCTTAAACTTCTACATTGTGCGATGTTTTTGAAAGATACAGAAAAGTTTTTTTTTTCTCTCCTTCTCTGCCTGCTTGCCTGCGCCTAATTCATCTTTGAAATGGAAAAACTTTTTTTTGAACATCCGTTTGTGTGCACAAGAGTGAGAGAGAAAAAAACATTAAAAATAACATAAAAATCTACTTACAAATATCTTTCTCACCATACACACCAAACAACAACTCATATGCTTGATAAGAAGAGCGAGTGATGTTTCTCGCATAAAATGTCAAGAGCATGACATCGATAACTCAGATAAAATTTTCTCATTATGTAGATGACGTGCAATGGTAGATTTGTGTTCATGTGTACATAATTTTCGACATATGAGGGTTGGTCACTTTGTGGTTTGTTTCAAATTTAATTTCTAATGAAATGTTGTTGAATAAACAAAAATCAAGCTTGATTTGGTTTGCTTTGATTAATTTAAATAAATTGATTTAGCTAAAATTTCTCTTTTAAATCAAAAGCTTTTAATTACAAAATACTTGATTGTTGTGATCGATAATTTTACCACACTTGTCTTTTTACCTGTTTGTTTGTGATGTTTCGCACAAACTTTTGATTTTCTTTTCATTTTTCTATAAAGCTGAAACAATTTTGTCATCTCAGAAAAATTCAAAATTATTTTGACCGTTATATTTAGTGAAAATTTATATTTAGTTTTTGACATTTATTTTGCTTTTAATTGATTATTTTTAACATAAATCATTGAAAAATTCTTTCAAGAAAATCGACTTGATATGAATTTATTAAATTAATATGAATGGCTTCTTGCTCAGGACCATGAATTCTTGACATCAAAAAAAAATCTTAATAATTTCTTTTCTTTCTAGATTTTTAAGTTATTTGTTAATTTTTCAATATTTTTTGATATTTTCAAGAAAAAATAACTTTCACTTTATGGCACGTTTTGTAACATTTTACGGAAGTTCTTTTACCTTAGTTTTTTTTTTCAGGGAAAAAACCACTTGGAAGAAAATTGGAAGTGTGTCGGAGAAGTCGGAAATCCGACTTATTTCTCGACTTTGACTCGGATAAGTCGGAAAAATATCCGACTAAGTGATTTTCTCCCTGGTTTTTTCATTCATGAGACAATTTCGGACTCTGGTTTTCCCTAAAAAATTGATGAAAACCTACGAAAATATTTAAAAATTCAAATATCCGTTACGAAAAAAGCATTTTTGTTCGCGCATTTCAATCCAACAATAATTATCTTTCGGTTTTAAGAGAGAGAGAAAAGAAAATAATTAAAACATAATGAAAGTCACCAGACACCGATTAACTTCAGTGCATTTTTGTTATGGCAGATCACAGTATGGTTAACAAATCACAAATAAATCGATTATTTAGTGTTTCAGAATAGTTTTTTCAGTATAATTTGTTTTAAATTTAACGAGTAAATTCAAAAAAATTTCAAATCGCAGTCAACTTCGCGTTAAAATGCGCTAAAAATGATCATAACAACCTTTATTTAAAATTTAACGTCAAAGTAACTAAACAATTTTAGAGAACACCTTTGATAAAAATGGATCAAAATCTATACCAATTGAGTGATTTTATGCTTCATATGTATTTAAAAGCAATAGAAGGAAGAAAAGAAGTATGGTCCAATAAAGGAAAGGAAAATTTTGCATTAGCTTATATGCTGATTAACGATGACATTAATGAAAATGCGCCACCTGCAGATGAGGCATTTAATGTTCTCTTAAGAACCGAAATTGACGAAGAGTGGGATTCACTTAGCGCTGAAAGTAAAAGTTGCTTTTTTGTAACACCGCCAGCAAACATTTAAATCATTGCAAATAAAAACTTATTTTTATAAAAACATGAGAAATCTTTTAATTTATGTTTATTGATTTTATTGAGCATCTCTTACCGCTTCAACTTCAGCTTTCGTGATTGTTGGCGCAAGATTACGAACAAAGCTCATGCACCAGCTTCTGACGGTCTAACACAGCCAGCAATGATGACTTTAAAGCAATTTCTTCTTACTCAAGATGATTGAATTTCTGATGATGTTGCCATTACTAAATATAACGAGTATAAATTGGAATTCAAGAGAAATCAATTGAATGAATTCTTTGTGGCACACAAGGACGAAGAATGATAAGTAAAAGGAGCTAAGCTTTGAGCTTTTTTGTCACACCTTTATTTAGTGATTCTGACTGTTGTTGCTTTGTTCTTTTTAAAAACGAAATATTAGGTGGTAGCTCTTCTAGCTATCAATTTCTATTAAGACATGCAGAACTGATGATGTGTTGTATATATAATGATAATTCTATTGCAGCTCATGCTATTACACAGAACCACAAAAAATCGTGCTCACGATCATTCAATTTATTTTCGCGGTATTTAAACTCGTTTCGAATAATGTATTATTAAATTATTTAAACCCTACTACTACTACTATTAAAATTCACTTATAAAATGAAATGTAACATTGATAAAAATATGAAAAAAAGAGGTAAGACTTTTTTGTTGTATCTTCAATCAATCATCTTTTCAATGATTTTAAAAATGGTACATATTGCTTGATGTTTCAAATACGGTTAAAAGCACTGTGCGCAATGAATAGTTTTTATAATATAATCCTGGTAGTTGCGACAGGACCGTTGGTCCTTAATTTGAATTAGCGCGAGCTTGCGAGGTCCTTAATTTAAAAACAAAAGAAACGTTAAAGTTTCATGTTTTTATTGGAAATTTTGTAAACAAAGTTTGAAAATCAAATAAATATCTATTGCAATACTTTATCTGGCTAATGGGCATGATATATATGGTTATTAGTTATTGTAATAGCTCAATAAGACAACACTATTTCTTTAAATTCATTTTGAAATTCGTACAAATTGGTAAAGGGATAAAATTTATTGTTTACATAAATTAAAATAAATCTCAATGGTTTAGTGTTCAAAATGAATTTAAAGTGCCGATATGAGTTTTAGCATAACTAAGCTAATAAAATAAACAGCTTAATAGTTTTTAAAGAATTTATTAAAATATTCGGTCATCTTGGAAAAATTTAAATTTTTATTATTCGTTATATTTAAAGAAATCATTTAAAAACAAAATTATATAAAAATTTAATTCTTTTAACTAGTATTACGTTTTAACCATATCGATATTCCTTCACTTATTACTTCTTCTTAGCTCATATATTTTCCATGAATTCATTCATATATTCATACACAAGCAACTTGATATAGCAACAAAAAGACATTATACAGGGAGAGAGAAAAAAAGCAAGAGCAAACAAGCAGAGATTTACATCAATTAGATGAAACTCCTAGACGTGTATGATACATCATAATCTGCAAATTGAATAATTTCGAGAGAAAGATAGAGAAAGCATATGTACATGTACATTGTTAAGTTAGCAAGCAGCAGCATTGAATAGATTAGAATCTCTGTATATTTTGTCATTTTTGCTTTTCAAAACTGCCCAACATTGCCTAATAATTAAAACTTTCGACATGCATAGATTCATTTATGCGTGTTGCTGTTCCTGTTGTTTTCTCTTTTTATGTCTCGATATGAGTGCGTTTTGTTCAACAATATTGACCATTGATTGCCAATTAAATCAGTAAAACCTGGCACATGTGCACTCGATTAAATTACAAATTTTCCTCAATGCTTACTGAGCATTTTTTGAATTGTTGGCAATACTTTTCAGCAACGAAGTTTTTTCGTTATTTATTGTTTAAGTGGGAAAATTATTGCCAAAAAAAACTTTTTTGTCTTTTTTATTCACTTCTTATCGATTTTTATTTTGTGCTTCTGCTGCACATTTACTGATCTATCTATCTGAAAAAAATTTTATTGCAAAACCAGTGAGGATGTTTAAGAGATAGAAACAAATTTCATATCATTTAGAGCACTGTCCAAAATTGAAGTAAATCAAAAAATCTTAACTTTTAAGGTATAAATGAATGTGCAATCGATAGATATGCACAAAACACACATTTTGGTAAATATTTGAATAAGAATTATCAAAGAATAAGTGAATAGTTGTTGCTTAAAGAGCGAATTATTTGTAACTGCTATTATAGTTTGGATTAGATTACAAATTTGATCATCTTGGATCGACTTTTAAAAGCGAGTTCCTTTCAACTATCAGACTAAAAGAACTATTGTTTTTAAAATGAGTCAAGCTCTTTCAAAGCCGAGTAAAAATTCTTTCCATTGAACTATTAATAAACTTTGGAAGAACTCTTAAATAAAATCGTTTTATTATTTCACCCATTTGATATCAATCAAGTCATATTTCAGCTTTAAATAATTTTAGTTCTACGAAAAAAATAAAAGCAAAATTTAGAATCACCAAGAAACGGTAAAAATCGTCAAAATAAACCGCATCGTTCTTCCATTCGAATTTAAGTGAAGAAATAATATATTCTGAATGAAATTATCAACATTTTTTTTTACCACACTTTTATTAATTTCCGCTTGTCTGTCTGTTTGTTTGTTTGTTTGTTTGTTTGTGATGTTTCGCACACTTTTGATTTTCTTTATATTTTATTGCTTATTTAATAGAGATTTTTTTACTTAGATATTTTCAAATTTCAATTGTTGTTTCAATGTCTGTCCATGTAGAATCTTTGAACCGACTTTTTGACCTCTTCTCGATTAGCTAGATATTGAAAACTTCAGGATAGACCTGAATTCAATAAAAATTTAACATTTTATCATTTTAACTTGTGACAGTTTTCCAAAGTTTCCATTTTCAGTGATAAGCAGAGTTGTTAATCTACTGGTCTGTAGCCAGTAGCTTAAATCCACTTTTTTGGCTATTGGCTACTCAATTTTTATGGAAAAAAGTAGCTAGTAGACAAAAAACTAGCTTTTGGCTACTGTAGCTAAAATTTAAAGTAGAAAGTAGCAAAAAGCTACAAAGCAGATTCTACTTTTACAATTCTAGTGGCAAGTAGGTCAAAATATTGTTAGATTTTTTTTTCTCTTAGATACCCAATTGTTCAAATAAATAAAATTTTCACCCTCCTTCATTCATCAATTTTGATTCTCACTGGAACAATCAGCAGCAAAGAAAGAGAAAAAAAAAATGTCTCATAAAAAGCGTATATTGAAAAGCGGATTAAGGTTGATTCATGAGAGAAGAAGACAGGAAAGAAATAAATAATCTGCCTTTAAGATGGAATTTTTTTCATAAATTATTCTTTGCTTTATTTTCTCAAATTAAATTTTTCCTTTTTTGTTTGGTTCAAACTGTGACAAACTGAGAGGTGGAGATTTTAATATGTTTGAAATGAATTTTTTTTTTGCACTGATGGGACCTGCTAAAAATATCTCTCAAACAAAGTTATTTAAGAAATTATAGAAAGTTTCATTTTTTTGTCTCTTAAAATTTCAATTTTTGAATGAAAGAGTTTCGTTAAATTTTTTAACGAAAATAAATTTGACGAAAAAGTCTTTATTTCGCAAATAATAATCAAAGAAGCTAGTAAGATAGTTTTTGATTAAGTTTTTAAAATTTATTTTACATTTTTTTTGCTGTTTCTCTTAGAAACTATTAAAAAATTTTAAATTTCAAATGACCGTTAAATTAAAATATTTTTTATCACTGTATTTTGACATAAAATAAATTAAATATCAATAAATTTGTATTGAAAACATGTAGAAAATTTTGATTTCTTTTATATTTACTCTAAAGAATTCAAATAAATATTAAAAAAATAGAAATTTTCATAGTTTTTTAATGCTTTTAAATTTTTCAATTAGTTATCAAAAATGCACTCCAGTTTAAAACAGCCACAATAAAAACTGTTGGATGTAGGACAATTCCCCACTAATCATTTGCCCACTGTTCATTTCCCCACGATCAATTCCCCACTGGTACGATTGCCCACAATCATTTGCCCACTGCGACACTTGCCCACGATCAGTTCCCCATTAATCATTTACCCACTAATGGATACTCGAAAAAAAACAACAGTTTATAAAAAGGAAAGTTTTAATCTACTGGTTTGAAATATTTTCAGTTTATTACGAGATGATACTGACTACAATTATAAATTTTTAGCAACATTCCTCAAGAACTTTGCAAAGGTTTGCTGAAGACCAAAGTGATAAATGGAAATCATTCGGTTATTGGACAAACTGAACAGCTGAGGCATGACACAGGCGTATAAATGAAAACGTTTCTGCACGCAATTGCAACGTAAATTATTTGATTACTTTCCTTAAGAGGAAAGCAAATATTGTGAATGATTTTGCAAATGAAACTTCTGTTCGTGTTGTGATTCGCGGTCCTTATCAAAGAATGAATACACAAAAAATGTCTTCACACAACAACAGTTATTTGCAAATTTATTTGAGTTCTTGAGGAACGTTGCTAAAAATTTATAATTATAGTCAGTATCATCTCGTAATAAACTGAAAATATTTCAA
>JACWBX010002487.1:62969-74586 GCA_014622435.1 Polypedilum pembai | reverse complement strand
ACGTTAAATTTGGACGAATTTCTCTATTTTTATATGTACTAAAAAGTTCTACTAAAAATTTGTACTATAAATTCAAAATTTAACCGTTAAATTTATATAGTGATCCTTCTTAGGATAAAAAAGTAAAGCTATGTGAGGTAACATAAACCCCAATCTAGAGACATTGAAAGATGTATGTCTGTGCACCACATAATTCAATAAAGAACGATGATGGCACACATATACACATAATATGATATCTGATTGTATTTCATTTAGACTCTTGCTTTCTCTATTTTTTTTCATTAATTTTCATCATCATCTCGTGTTTATCATCATCCTCAATATGTGTGTGTGTGTATTTGTGTGCTTTTTACACATAAAAAGTCTTTTCTAAATGAGATAGTGATAACAACAAGGATGGCAGTTCAGAAAATTCATTATGTTCTCTGTCTCTTCCACTCCTTTTCCTCTCATTTATTAACAATGAAAAGAGTTCTGATGTCTACACAACATTGAGTAATAAAAAGCCATAATTTCTTTCTAAACAGAGATGAAACTTTCTAGTCATTCATCAAACACACTCACAGAGTTAAAATGATATCTTTACGAGGAATTTCATTCCATTGTTGTTTGTTTACTTGATTTTTCATATCTCCAGAAATACACGACTCAATGAGCTCTTTCTTCTCATTCTTTCTATCCCATCCAACAAAAATCTCAATCTTTCTGTGCGTTATTATTTAAAAAAATATTTATTTTCATTACTTTTTAGTTTCATCCTTCGCCCTTTTTGAATCGTATTTTATATTTTTCTCGAATGCTGCTTTTTTTGTTAAATCAATTATTGAAGGAAAACCTTGGGCAGACAATTTCTACAACACTCTTTTTTTGCACAATTGAAAAATGAAGAATCATAGACGAAATTGAAAAAATACGATATTGAAAGCGAGGGTTTAAACAGTCTGTGCGAAAATAAATTGAATTTAGTCTGCAATCACTTTGTCTGCAAAAATATCTCAAAATTGAATTCAATTCTGAATAATTTTCAATTTTAAAATATTCGAGAAAAAAAATGCGTCAAGTGCACAAAAATGTCTGTCAATCACTTGTGAATTGAATTTTTAAGCATTTTATTGCACAATGCAGTGAAATAGAAGTAGAAAGAGTGAGAGGGGAACAAATAACAACAATATTTCATTGTTGGCCTAAGCAACCGCCGCCACTTCGTTCTAACTAACAATACAAGGCACGGCAACCCTCGAAGCTATTTTTACGCTCTTCTTATTTCTTGTGTGCGAACCAGACATAAATAAGTGAGTTCTACACACATAAAAATATACACTGACGTTTAAAGTTTTTGTTTGTAAGGTAATGAATTATTCAGGGCGGTTCAGAGATATATACAACTCTTTTTCACTTTTTCTCTTTCTCTCTCTCTATTTGGTTACGTAGTGAAGTTTGTTATTTTATTCTTTGAGACTTAGCAATGAAAAGGGAAAAAAAGTGAAAGAATTTTTCCCTTGCTTATACCTAACAAAAATTTTTCTCTCTATATTAAAAATTAAATGACTTTTCAGTACTTCGGTTGGTAAGGTTTATTATAATAATTATGAAAATTTAAAAATTTTTCTCTTTTCTGCAATGTAGTAGAGAACACAGAAAAAACTTTTTTTAACGTAGTGTTCTTACCCCTTTTTCGCATCAACAACCAAAAGCAAAAAAGTAAAAAAAAGAGAAAATTTCCTTTTGCTCGAGCTTGTTTGTCGGTTGTAAAGGGAAAACTTTTCATCATCATCATTTTATGGTATGTTTCTGGTGTATATTAAAAACTTTTTTCTGCTTCAACTTTAAATTTATCAGATTGTTTATTATTGAAGCAATAATTCATGTACTTCACTTTACAAAAATCTTTCACGCTCTTCATCTGTTTAAAAGGGAATGACTTTGGTTTTTCTTTCTCTGGAACTCTTCTTTCATTTCATTTCTCCTCTTTCACAAAATTTTCGATTTCAATGAAATTCAGTCTATACATAAACAACAGCGAACAGTATATGGAGGAGAAAAACTCCTCAGCAGAGAATGAAATAAAACTATATGTGAATGTTGTTGTGCAGCAGACATTGCCTTTTTGTTATTATGTTTCATATGTCTCGCAATATAATATTTTATTCTTGCCTCCTCTTTCTGTCTTTAATTCATGTTATGCATGAATATTTAGTCTCCAGCTGAAAATTGTTTGAAAGCAAAAGCGCAAAAATCAACATTTTTTTCGCTTTGCTGTTTTGTATTTAAAAAGTCACATTATATGCTGTTCTAATTGGAATTAAAGAAGAAAAATTATTTTGAAGAGCAAAGAGATGAAAAGTAATTAAAATCAGATGGCGAGAACAAAAGAAAATATTTATTAAATTAAAAATGTTTTAATCAAGGTCAAGTTCATCATTTCAAAGAATAAAAAGTTTGAAACTTTCTTACAATGTTGTAGATTGAATGAATTTTTCTTATTTAATCTTTCTTTCATTATATTTATACATTTCCTGTACATGCATCAACATATAAATTACTGCAAATGTTCTCACTCGCAGACAATCTTTTGCTGACACATTGAATAAAAATTTCAATTTGTTTCAAGCAAAGGCAGAAGAATTCTTCTTTAACTTTTTTTTCGTTTATGGTTCAAAGAAGGCACTGATGCTCGTAAATTAATCATTAGAATGAGTAAAAGAAAGAGAGCAAAAGAGTAAAGGCTTTGCCTTCATTTAATTTTCATAATTTCATTTAGAATTCTGTTTTATAAATCGTTCTCAAATTCTTTTTAAAGAAATAAGAGTTAGTTAGTTCATTGCACAAGTAATAGTTAGTAGTAGAAAGGTGTAGAAAATAATTTTAGAGATGAGAGAATTTGTGTCCAAAAAGAAGATGAAAAATGACTTTGCTATGCTTTTTGAAGAAGCAATTCATGGAATTCTCATATATGCACAGAGTTGTTAATCTACTGGTCCGTAGCCAGTAGCCAAAAAAGTAGATTTTGACTACACAGAGAAAAAAGTTTTTAACTCGCATAAAGTTTGTGCCAATAAAGCATAGTTATGAATCCTAAAAAGCAAACTTTATAAGTCTCATAAAACTTTTTAAAACGCTTATAAGATTTTTATTACTTATAAAAAGTTTTATGCGACTAATAAAGTTTGCTTTTTAGGACTCATAACTATGCTTTATTGGCACAAACTTTATGCCAGCTAAAAAACTTTTTTCTCTGTGTTCAAGTAGCCAAAATCTATTGTAGAAAGTAGCCAAGTAACTACAAAGTAGATTCTACTTTTGAATGAATGAATGAATTTTCCTTTATTGTGTGTACGATTGCTCATTACAATTAATAGTGAAATTAGAAACAAAGGACCGCTGAAGCAATTGAAATTTAAAATAAGAATTTAAAAATTGAAAACAACTCTGTATATGCGCATATGACTGTGTAACATTCATTATTCTTTCTAACTCTTTTTTGTTTTCATTTCCCATTTTATGCATTATTATTATTACATGTTATGTATAGTGCCTCTTCTCGTCTTTTTTTTTTTTTGTATGTACATTTTCAATTCGTATGATGTTAGTTAGAGAGAGAGAAAAAAGAGAGTTTACATAGAGAATGATTCCATCGTCTGTTTATTTTGTTGTCTCCCGGTTCTTTTTCTCCAAACAAAAATCAGCCCAGCGCGCCGACACTTTTTTTTCTCGTTCACTTCATTCACATACGTGCATGTATTGGAAAAACATATAAAGAAAGAGCAAGAGAGAAGAGAAGAAAAAAGTTTTTTTTTCGTTTCCATCCGCTGTTAGCTTCATGTGCTATACAAAAAAATTGAAATTGTATGATAGAGTGAACTTTTTGAAGAATGTTCTTACAGCGGCAAAATGTGTGCGTGTATTTCTCTATGTGACTCTCTTTGCGATATGCCGGAGAAGCCGATTGTTTTTTGGGATGATGAACCCAAAGCGACGTGATGACGAAGCGGAGCAGTGAAGCAAAGCGAGAAATAATAATAAATAAAAAAAATGCGAAGTGAAAATGTAAAATAAAAAAAAGAAAGAGATGGAACGAGCAAAAATAAAAATTCTATTTAAATAGGAAATATTTTTTAAAGAGCTATCATCTTATGACAGTTGCCGACAAAAAACACATACAGTAAAGGCCAAAGTTAAAAAACAATTTCTTGCGAATTGCCCTCAAAGGAAATATATTTCGTCAGCGTAATGAAATTTGATAGCGATGCGCGTATAACATTGAATATATTGACAGTTAATCGATTTCTCAATTCATATGTCATACAAAACTGTTGGCAACAAACGACAACGACGACTTTATGTCCAGGACTTCATTTCAACGCACACACACACGCATTATCGTGTCTTCTCCCTCAGATCACGTATATGTAAATCAAATAACACACAGTTCAGTGTCAATGCATAGCAACCAAAAGGAAAACATGTGTAAGTTAGGGAGAGAGAGAGAAAAAAAGGTTGATGAAAATGAACATAAAAATATGAAAAAATATTCAGTTACAGTCTCCAAGTACAAACATATCGAGAAATAAAATTTAATATGAAGTGGAGGGAGCGAGAAAGAAAAAGAATTTCATTTTCAATGATTCTTTTGCTGCTTGCTTACTCTGTTATGTAGACGATTTCGTTCTCCGGCTGTTTATGAAGGCACAGCAACATACATTGGATTTCAATGTTGGATAACACTGAAAATTTGTTGTTGCCATGATTAAATATTATATTTCCCATGTACATACTGTCGGTCTCTCTTTCTTTTTCCATTTGCACTAACACTATTGAATTCGGGTTCTTATGTACTTTACTACATACGACACAGTGCTTATATATGCTATTTAATGATGGAAAATATATTCGCGCTTTTAACACACAATATGGGGTTGCCGGCCTTTTATACTTTTTTTTCTCTCTCTCACTCTTTCAACGTTGATGATGATTAAACGATCAAAATTCTTTTTTTGGATGATTTTATAAATGTATATGAGGAAGTGTAAAAAGAGAAAATGTTGGAAAATCTTCGACGCAATTAAATGAAAGAAAAAGAAGATGAAAATTTTATACTCATACACAAAGTTACGAGATGAAGCTGAAGTTTTATTTTATTCGTCATGGAAATTTTCCAAAAAAGAAAAAATTAAATGAGAAAATAATTTTTTATTTTTCTCCATAGCTTAAGTAAACATACACGCGGTGCATGGAGCGAAATGAAAAATTCTTTTCTCATCTATTTCAAAAATATTTTTCTCTCTACATCATCTATGTGCGTTGTCGGTTTAAATAGACATCCTCACTAAACGCATCTCCTCTTTTTTTATATTTTACTGCTTTACACACATACATTGATGCATGCCTCTCTGTCGTTGCATTTTATATAGTAGGGACGAGTACGACAACGATGTCGACGAGAGAGAGAGAAGAAAAATAAAACGGCAAAAGTAGCAACAACAAATCGTTCACAAAGCTGCATCGAAACATGTCTGAATCCCTTTTTTTCTGTTATGCATTGATATTGCTATTGCTATTACACAAAAGAGTAAAGTATATAAGTGGCAAGCAACCCCTAGATATATAGAAACCAATGTACATGTAGTGTTCCGTTCAGGCAGGGATTTTTTTCTCTAAAAACTGACTATTTTTACAATTTTTACGTTTCGGCTTCTGGAGTTTCAGGTTTATTGCTTCTCGCTTGGCAGTTAAATAATTTTTTTCTGTAAACTCTTTGCACAATCGACTTAAGCTCACTTTTTTTTCTTTCTTTCTCTCTCTCATATATGTGTGTGAATTTCCAGACAGAAAATAAATTTCTTATGAAATCATCGAATAAATTTCTTTCCGCTATACACACATGAAATTCTTTCATTTTTTCATCTACTCGAGAGGAGAAAAAATTACGGAAAAATTCTTTTCGCTTTTATTCTTTTCCGGAATGTAATTTTTCTCCTTTGTCTATCAATATATTATGTATTGCAGAAAAATGCCGACAAGAACTTTCACTTTTCATTGGATTTTTCACACAAGCGTTTACATATATGAGAGAGAGAGAAGAAGGATAAAGTTTTCTAGGAATTAATTAAAAAAAGTATAATTACCTTTCTCTCTTATTTTCCTTGTAATTTTCTTTTTTTGATTCTCTGACTTTTTGTCACAATTATTTTCCACTAATTATTTATTCACAGATCTCTTTATTTATTTACTTTTTTCGTGTATGCATTTACACACTTTTTCAATAATATTTTTTATTTACTTATTTTGCACCAAATTCTTTGTTTCCTCTCGACACTCTAGAGAGCAGAAAAATATTTTATTTTCTTTATTTCTTTCCTCGTTTCTCCTTTGTCTGAGAACTTCTCTTTTTTCTTCTTTTTAAGAGTCGATTGCGAAGGCTTTCTTTCTTTTAATTCATAAAGAATTCACTCTATATCAAATGAAAGCAAATTCTGGATTTTTTAAATCATTTAATTTATCAAATTAGAAAAAATTGTTTTTATTAATTAAGCTATTATTAAGTTCTCTTTTGAGTTCTTGTGAATTTTTTTTTAAACAAGCACTAGTTTCTTTAATATTTAAATTCAAAAAGCGCGTAATGTGATTCAACCGTTTTTCTCGGATGACAAATACAAACTGAATGCAAGCTAACTTTTTTGTATTTTTTTTTTCGGCGGCTCTCTATGTAGTTGATGTTCGGATTACTACTTTATATGTAGACGTTTTTCGGATGATGTGAATAAAGCATGAACTCTTGATTCATATCGAATTTATACGTTACACTCTCATATTTATTTTTATACGATTTTCTTAACATGCTTTTTACACTTTTTGTAAATCACTTTCTTTTAATTAAAACACTTTAATTTTAAATTAATTTAAATTTTCATATTTAAAAATTAAAATAAATTTTTATAAGCTATAAATTTCACTATAACCAATTTAGAATAAATAAATTTGTGTACTTACCTGAAACTTTCTTTTAAGTACAGTCCTGTAGTCCTCATCTTCTTTCTTTGAAAATTCTTCAATTATTTCTTCTAATAAAATTTCTGCCATCATTTAATATTTAATCAAATTTCAAAAAAAATTGTAAACAAAGCAACACTTAAATTTTTATATTTCACTAATTTTTGCATTAAGTCACGATACAAATATTTTCTTGAATGAATTTTGTCCTTAATTGTTTCTAAGATTTGGCAGTTAACAAAAATTTTTATTTAAAACATTCACTAAACTTTCTTTCCATAAATAGTAAATTTATTGCAAAATCTCAATCGCGATATTGAAATTCCACAAAGCAAACGATCAGCTGTTTTTACTTGTTTATATCCGCGCAATATTTTATACGAATTTCTCAAAGGGTGCGAAAATAGGCATATATTAGGACATTTAAATATTTGTAAAAAGGATTTCTAAATGAAATAAAATTTTATTCACGAATTTAAAAATTATCATCTCATTTCATTAGGTAAAATCGAAACTCATACAGGTAAGTGTCTAAAAATGATGAATGTTAATCTCTAAAAAGAAATTTCATAAAATTTTATAATTTCACATATTTCGTGATTTTAAAAAATTGTCATTTAATTTTCAATTGAATAAAATAAAATATAGTTTTAATTCAACACCTAAATCAATTATTTTATTCAATTGCATTAACTTTGGAGAACATTCTATTAATTTATTTCTGAAACAATAAAAATAACGGTTAATTATTAATCAAATTTATTGTTTATCAATAGATTGAAATTCTCTTGAAATATAAAGCAACAGATGCTGAATATATTCATAATGACTTCTAATTGATGCATTTAATAATATCAAGAAGTCTCTAATAAGATTAATTATTGAAATTAGTTACTGAATAAAAAGGTTTCAAAAATTGACCGTTATTTTAAAAAGTTAATAAATTTCAAGGTAAAGTTTCAAAACAAAACAACAAAATAAATTAAAATTAGGAAGAAGTGATTTATTTAAAATTTAGAAAGAATCAAAGTACTTAGAAAGCAATTTATTCAAGAAAATTCTCTTTTATATTCATCCATCAATAACATTTTCACTTAAGTAAACGACGACCTTTTCTCAGCAAAAAAACACATTTTTGTGAACGAGAGAATTTAAGTCTTGATTCTTTTTAATTTTAAAATCGCTTTCCAAGTGAAAGTCTTTCCTTTAGTTTTTCCAGTCGCTCAATAGATAAAACAAGTGTACCGTCTATCGCTAGTGAAAATGGAAAACGATCAGGAAATCCACAAAATTGGTTCACAATTTTCAACGCTAAATGTTAATGCAGTTGAATTTGTTCCGAGCTTCGTTGTGTCTCATCAACCACAGAAAGATATTGAAAATAGCATCGAAGATCCACCGCCTACAGCACCTGCAAAGCCTATTGAAACTCCTGAAAACAATGGAAATGGTAAGTAAATAAGTGTAAAGTGCAAAATAATTTTCATCACGCAATACAAAAAAGTTGCCACATCGAATATGTCTCACGATGAAAAAGAGATTTGTGACCTATTTAAGAAAGCAAGAAGTCGCATTTTCACAACCTTTGATGAAGAAACCGATCTTATTGACTATACATATGTATTTTTTAGTGGCCGAAAACGAACCACTCGATACATGGGACGAAGAGGAAACAATTCTAACTCCAGATGGAGACAATGAAAATGAAGAGGAGGTGAGAGGAAATTTCCATTCAAATTTAATCATTGCTAATGTGTTTCTTTTATTATTATAATAGGAAATGGAAGTTGAAGACGGAAGCGATGCACTACCAAAACCATCCACTAAAAGAAAACCTCCCAAAGTCGAGGAAAATTGTAGCAAAAAGGAGCATGTGAATGTTGTTTTTATCGGTCATGTCGGTATGTGAGACTCATTATTCATTCAATATGAACATATTGTAGCAATTTGCATTTTTAGATGCCGGAAAGTCTACTATTGGCGGTCAGATTATGTCTCTGACTGGAATGGTCGATAAACGTACATTGGAAAAGTACGAACGTGAAGCTCGCGAGAAATCAAGAGAAAGCTGGTATCTATCGTGGGCTTTGGACACAAATCAGGAAGGTAAGTGATTTAAAAAGTATGTCAACATAACGAGAATAGTTTTAAAAACAAGTTTGTTTGTGATTTTAGAACGTGATAAAGGTAAAACTGTTGAAGTTGGCAGAGCCTTTTTTGAGACTGAGAAAAAGCATTTCACTATACTCGATGCTCCTGGACATAAAAGCTTTGTACCGAACATGATTGGAGGAGCAGCACAAGCTGATTTGGCAGTTCTGGTATGAACAAAAAAGAATAATATTTGTTGACAAAAATAATAATAAATGCTAAATGATGAATCATATTTGTTTACAGGTAATTTCCGCCCGTAAAGGAGAATTTGAAACTGGATTTGATCGAGGAGGTCAAACGCGAGAACATGCTATGTTAGCAAAAACAGCTGGCGTCAAGCACTTGGTAGTTTTAGTCAATAAAATGGATGATCCAACAGTTAACTGGGAAGAAGTTCGTTACAACGAATGTAAAGATAAAATTTTACCATATCTCAAGAAACTCGGGTAAGTAATTATTAAAAATTTAATGATCTCATCAATCTTACAAATTTATTTATATTTTCAACAGTTTTAAAGCAAAGGACTTGACATTTATGCCAGTATCAGGAATTACGGGAATGGGACTTAAAGATCCAATCGATAAAAATTTATGTCCTTGGTACGATGGACCAGGTTTCATTCCATTCATTGACGATTTACCATCACTAAATCGTAAAACTGACGGTCCATTTATTATGCCAATTGTCGATAAATATAAGGATATGGGTACGGTGGTCATGGGAAAAGTTGAAAGTGGAATGGCCAAGAAGGGACAAAATTTACTCGTAATGCCTAATAGAGTAAGTGTCATTAGTAATAATTTAATGAGTGAAAAATAGTTCTAAAGTGCTTTATTATTTATTATAGACACAAGTAGCAGTTGATCAATTGTGGTCTGATGAAGAGGAAGTAACAAGTGTTGGTCCTGGTGAAAATGTAAAAATTAAACTCAAAGTAAGTTTCAATGAAATTAAAAATTTATTACAAACCATTAATGACGTTTTATTTTCACATTAGGGCATCGAAGAAGAAGATGTTTCACCCGGATTCGTTTTATGCGATGCTTCCAATCCAATCAAAACAGGCAAGATCTTCGACGCCCAAGTAGTTATATTAGAGCATAAATCAATTATCTGTGCGGGATATTCCGCTGTAATGCATATTCATTGTGCAGCTGAGGAAGTCACTGTTAAAGTAAGTTGATTATAGTCGATTAAATAGTTCATTACTTATCATATGTATTATTTGCAGGCCCTTATTTGTTTAGTAGATAAAAAGAGCGGAGACAAATCGAAAACTCGACCAAGATTTGTCAAACAAGACCAAGTTGCTATAATGCGAATTGAATGCTCAGGCATGATATGCTTAGAACAATTTAAGCTCTTCCCTCAGATGGGTCGATTCACGTTGCGTGATGAGAGTAAGTAACAATAAATTAATATTTTTAATATCTATAACTAATTATTACATTTTCTCATTTAGATAAAACTATTGCCATCGGAAAAGTGTTAAAAGTTATTGAATAAACATTTGCGCTCTTTTACAAGTTACTATAATGAAACATTTTTATACCAATTTGCAACTGGATAACACGAAACAAGTAAAAAAAATGAATTAAGAAAAAAAACTTTTAAGCTTACACATCCGATTATACAAAACAAACAAGCTAAGAGAAAAATCTAATATTGTATGGACAATGGGAAAGCGTGTAAATATGAATAATAATAAAATGCACATAACAATATGGGCCGAACATCATTATTACGAGTATCTTAACATTTCAACGCAATGTTAATTGATAAAGAAAAAAAAAAGATGAAAACACTTAATGAATTGTTATATTGCTTTGCTTATTGAATCCTTAAAATTTTCATATATTGTTTAAAGAATGCTATTCACACACACACACTCTTTTTATTAGTTTAAAAAAAGTAAAGAAAAAAATTCATTATCTCTTATGTCTAAGAAAGAATAGGAAATGATGGTGAGGATTAAAAAATGAAGATTTCTGCGTGTATAATGCTTCAAATTAAGAAATTAATTTTTATATATCAACACATATATATATATTTAATTTTCAATTTCCTATAAAAAAAAGTTTCCTAAGCAAGGATTAGAAGAGGATAAGGAAGATGAATTTAAAATTGTTCGTTAGCAATAATTATTATTTTTATGTTGCAAATGTAAGGAAATAATATATTTGCTTCACACTCTATCTCTCCTTCCTCCTCTCCCCCTCTTATATATATCCATATTCATTATAATCATTAAGTTTTTCTTTTTTTGTTAGCAATCTTATTAAAAGAAAAGATGAAAAAGTTTCTCTTGAAAAAAATGAGGTCATGTCACTTTTTTTAAAAAAAGAATTAAGAATTTAAGAAAACTGATAAATTTCTTGAAAAAGCATGACGATAATAATAATAAAGCAAAATGATTTAATATCAAAACAAATATTTTATTCAACTGTGTAATTACCATAAAGCACATTT
>JACWBX010002487.1:21486-55141 GCA_014622435.1 Polypedilum pembai | reverse complement strand
GAAGACAAAAACACTTTTATGAAAATTAATTAGTGTTTTCATCTTTAGACCATCTCATTTTTTGGTGTATAATAGAAAAAGTTTAAAGAGAGATAGAGAGAGAAATAAAATAGAATTTTGGTGTGTGTTAGATAGAAGAGATTATTAAAAATTATTAAAATATTCTACAAACTATTGTATCTCAAAATCACAAATTTCTGTAATGAAACAATTAATTTTTTTTTTCAATGGAAAAGTGCATAAAATATTTTAAAATATTCCCTCAAACGAATTAAAATTTTAAACTCTCATATTTAACCATAAAGAAATAAGAATTTATGTTTGAACCAGATTATTATTATTTCTATTTTGTGATTTCTTATCATTTGTCGTGCATAAAGAGTTGTTGTGTTGTGATGGTGATGACTGCTGCTGTTGATCCTTTAAATTTAATTTTAGCATATCTAAATTGGACAGTGATGAAATGTCCTCTTCTTCTTCTTCTTCTTTATGTGGTGACTGTTCTTGCTGAATCGAATGATTTGATATTGTCGTCTTTAATAAATTTGATATTTCTGGCTCCGATAGTAATCTATAACGCACTAAACTCTCTATTGGACAGTTTTTTTAGAATAGAAAAAAAAACATATTTTCGCGAAAGGAAGTAATGGGCAGCATGAAAGAAAACAGAAAGAAAGAGAGAAGAAAAAAGAAATCTTAAAAATGCAATTTTGGAATATATATAAAGCGAAAATAAATTTTTGTGTGATTTTTATTCTTAAAAAATCTTTGTGAGTGTCAAATAGTGTAAAACAGATTTTGTATAGCTTTTTTTATTTCAAAAAAACACAGCCCGTCCACCCAATTTGACACACAATGTGAGGGCTTCTTCAAAAGTGAACACATTATAAATTAAATAAAAAGAAGAACAAAAAAATCTAAGCTCTACTTGGATGGGAACAATTTCTAATTCTCAATGGAGCTTTTTTTACAAACTGCTCCCGTGCTGATCATAAAAAAAATTTGGCTAAAAGCGTAAATCATTTAAAAACTAGATAGAAATTTTCACTCGTTTAAGCAAATAACTTTTCTTTCACGAGTAAAAATTTTCTTTTCTTTCATGCTGAAATGCCAACAATAAAGGTTAAACTCTCATTCAGATAAATTTACAATATATAAAAAAATTTATAAACAACAACAACATTATTAGGTAGGATTAAAAATTATTATTAATGCGCGATTTGTTTGTATATGTGTGCCTTAAGAAAAAGTTTTTGAATTTTGGTTTTCGATTGAAGGGAAATTATATTTCTTAAAACAGCAATGAAAACGAAACAAAAATAAAGTTAAACTCATACTGCTAAATTTTAATTTTAAAAAATTCATCATCATACAAAAAATGTTGAATGTATTTCTTTTTGTGTATGTTTTCCATTCAAATTAAACGCTTATAAAGCTACCAACGTCAACAACAATAACAACAAAAAAATAAAAGTAATCAGGAAAGTAAGGGAAAAAGGAGTTAAGTTGAGTCCCTTCGTTTGCTACTCGAGCCTTTTAAGAAATTATAAGAAAGCACAAGGCCACTCGACATTCTACGACGTGTATTATTAAAAAATGAACGAGCAAAATTACTGCTTGTGGTGCTCTGCAAATTGTTCATACTGATATCATGATTAGTCTCAGGTTCACTCACGCCATCCGTTGACGCCATTTCAGAATCATCATGATCATCTTCAAAATTATAACTTGAAGGTCGCATAGAACTCGACATATTGTCGGAAAAGTCATCAATGATTCTTCGATGCTGATGATTGCACGCTGTTGATATATTATGTTCATGCTCACAATTATCAACCGCATCGTTTTGGTGATGATGCTCACTAAAGTATTCGTCATCTTCGGTTTTGTTAGCTAAATTATGAACAATTTTTTGAATATTCTTGAGTTAGAGAAATGCTCACTGATAAATTTAATTTTTTAACAATAATTAAAACTATTTTATGAGCGGATATTTATATGAAAACAACGAGAAAACAAGAATATGTGTATGTGACATGAAAATTCCCCATCCTAACTGAACATTTATAGTATTTAGGTAGGTAGATGCATCATGAAATGAATAGAGAAGAAAGATCACATAAAATGAATCCCATAGGCACCATAAAAAAAGAAATAATGAATGATGATATTGTGACATGTTATGTGTGATTAATTGAGAATGTGTGCAAGAAATTTCTTTTTGTTTCACACGTACACACACACACACACTTAAGAACTCGCGCGTGAGTAAAAAGGAATTGAGTATTTCCATTAATAGAAAAATGTCCTTGAAAATAAATTCTCTTATTTTTATTTTAAACTCTTTTTTTTACTGCACATTTAAAGAAGAAATAATGCTTTAAGCACGATGAAATCAAATGATGATGACGATGATGACACACTATTTTAATTGTCTCGAGTCAGAATCCGTTTTGTGAATATTCTTTTGTTCATCGAAGCCCATGTGAAATTTTTTCAATTCATTTCGAACTTTATCAAAATCAGTTTGCTTGTTAACGTGCGTGCTACTTTTCATGTTATATACTGAATTTGATGTTTGGCCTGTTTCAATTGGCTTTGGAGTAGCAGCAGCAGCAACAGTAGCTATATTTTCATTTCCACGACGTTGGAATAAGGAACTTAATCGTGTTACTAACGAGACAACAGAGTCCGTAGACCTCTGGTCGTCATTCGATGAAACATGTGTTTCACTATCATCAACACGCTCTATGACATTATTTTCCACTGCATGTCTTTTATTACAATTATTATTTTTATTGTATAATCTCGCGATTGTCATTTTAGATTGATCAAATGAATATTGCATTTCCATTGGCATCGATGTCGTTGAATGTTTCTTTAAAACTTTTCGACGCGTTCCCTTTAGAATGTCATCGTTCTGATTGTCGCGAATTTTGACACTTTTATTAAATGACTTTTTTCTTGTCTTTGAATTCAAACGTTTACGATAGCACTTGTGTTTTGATTCATTTTGTGAAATACCTATATTATAAATTTTATGTTTCAATGTGAAATTTTTGTCAATTTTGTCAAAATTAAAAAAAAGGGATAATGATGATGGTTGTTGTTTTATAAAAAAAACTATTATTTTATAATTTCAGAGTTAGAGAAACTTAAATCATAAGAGAGAAAGCAATAATAAAAGTACTAATTAAAAAGCTACTACTGTGTGTGATAGAGAGCTAACTATTGGCAAGCAAAAAAATAATAATTAGAAAAGCTATTTTACTCATTACAACTATCATCAAGCGAGAATGATATTTTTTTAAATTAAAATTAGGTATATGATGAAAAGGAAGGAGTAAAAAAAGAAAAGAGTAAATGTCAATGAGAGACTTGAAAAACTCACCAGATTCCCATTCTTCTGCAGAGGACTCTGAAGACGACTCAGGACTTGATGATCCTTCACTCGTCGTCTGATACTCATCGCCTCGACTATGACGGATTTCATTTGTTGAAAGTTGATGATTTCGTTGGCTTGAAGAAGCGTTTCTAATAGTTGCATTAACAACATAATGATTTTGATTATCTGAATTTTGAGACTCGACAAGACGGCCAGTGTCATTGTATTGAAGCTGATTTATATCGTTATTATTGTTGTTATTATTATTTATTAAATTACTATATCTTGAATTAGAATTATTGTGAACTCCATTAATTTGCATTCGGTTTTTGTGATTGCTCCCATGTGGAATCTTTTGAAAAATTGTTTCAATCTAAAGAAAAACAAATGAAAAGATAAAGAAGTAATTAATCCTATTATATTCTCCAGCCAAGTATTTGAAGTATTCAATTACGAACTTACTTTAAAATTTTCATTGAACATTTTCTGTTTGTCTTTGTGTGCGTCATCGATTTCAGGCTTGTTCAGTTCAAATATCACATTACCATCAGGATCAGCTGTAAATATGTATGATTATTAAAGTTATTATAAGAGCAAACCAGAATAATTTACTTTGTTTTATCTCGCTTATAAAAAATGTATTGAACCAATAGTGGAAGAGTTTTTGCTTGTGCTTCAAAATTTGCGTGCATGAAAATTCAATTTTCACATCGCCCACCAACACTAAACATCGATCGAGTTTTATCGAAAGATAGTTGTTGTCTGCACGTTGCTTTGAATCACTTATTTGCGCTGAGAACACCTAAAAAAGACAATGACTTATAGTTTATACTAGTATTTAGTATATTAATAATATTTTACCTTTGCTCCTTCTACTGTAATCGAATAAGCTAATGTTCCAATAGTTTTAAGTTGAGGAAAATTATGTAGTTTAATTTCACATATCTAAATAAAATGAAAGAATTAGCCTATAAAAATATTAATCTAAAACATTTGTTCTCAACTCACATTTAACGCTATCTTCTCATATGGCTTATTTGATTTCAGTAATTGCGCATAATATTCCACATATCTCCTCTGTGATGGAATTGTTACACCCTTCTTATCCGTTGTTCTCTTCTGACCGTATAAATTCAAAGCGTCTGCAGCTGTATTGACTTGGCCACTATGCAGCAAGTAGCAACAAATCATTGTGCCTACATGAAATATATACATACACAAAAAAAATCATTTCGTTAAAAATCCATTAGTGCACAAAATGATGATGATTGTTGCAAATTTAATGAAAGAATCAAAAAGAAGAAAATAAAAAACTTACCCGTTCTACCTTTGCCAGCTTTACAATGAATTGCTGCAACATTCTTGCTATCTTCCGATAACCATTTGTGTAGATCATTACAAAATGATGAAATGAGTTCGATTCGCGGTGGATTGTGATCAGAAAATGGAAAAGATGCACATTGCTGTTAAGAGAGAGTAAATTTAAAATATATTACATTCATTCAAAAAAGCAGGAAGGAAGAAAAAGAAGAATTGAAATGAAAAAACATACTTGAAATGTTGTGATGTCATACTGATACTTTTTCTCTTCACATAAATTGTAAATTTTATAATTGTTGTCGTGCTTCAATGTAAGAAAATTCTTTACATCGTCTATGTGATTTCGATATACACCCTCCAAATTCTTGGCTGGATATCCCATTGCGATTATATTATCGCAAATATCTATATATATGAGAAGAGAAATTAATCATACAAAATAAGGTGCGGCTGGTCGTAAAAAAAATATATCAATTTTTCACTTACATGTGAGATCCAAGTTAAATCCGTCCTGTTTATATCGCTTTTTTCTTTTACTCACTATACCTTTTATTGCGTTGGTCATTTTTATATTTGTTAACGTATTTGATGAAACCATAAATTTATTATCGTTTGCTACAATTTTTTTTTGTTTCTCTTCACTCTCCGTCTCCTATTAAATTTCAAATGTTTTTCACGCTGTCTACTTTTTGTACATTCTTATTACACGTCTTTCTCTCTACTACGATGTATGTAGATGTTGGAAAAATCTCACATTTAATTGTTTTTGAAAAACCTTTAATTTTTTTCTTTTTATTTTATACTTAGACAACAACACTAGAAGTAAGAGCGAACAGCAGTATTAAAGAAACTGAACGATCTATCTAGTGGAGTGAAAGAGTTCCTTAAAATGTAGAATATATATATTTTTTGTGTTGTATTTTAAATCTTCCTTTGCTCCTTTTTTTCAAACACTCTCACAGCTTTCTCATGACTTGAAACATGTAAAGAAATAATAAAGAAAAAATGAAGACAATCTTTAATACTCTTAATTGTGAAATTTTTCTTCTCTCACTCTCTATATATCCTTTATACACTTAAATTCTTAATGTGTGTTTCTTTGACTTTGATTGACTTTTATAGTCAGAGAGAATTCACGGTTACAAAGAAGCACATAAAAAAGGATATAAATGATGATGGTGAAAACATGTTTCTCTCCTCTACTCTACTCTTCTCTCTCTCTCTCGGCATTAACCATTAACACATACACACGTAAATATATATATATATATATGAAATTTATGCCTTTCTTGCTTATTCGTTCATTCATTCAAGTGCTTTTCTTCTACTACTCCTCTTCCTCTTCTTTCTCAATTTCAATTATCTACCTACATATATACACACAGAAAATCTCATCTCTCCTCAACAATGTATGTAAGTATATGTAAAAATATATCTCTGTTTAATCATCGAAATATATTGTTCTCAGCTTTACAAAATTATTATTACCATTCATTGTATAGATGAAAAAAAAAGTTATAATTATTCACTAGAGATTTGTTTAAAAAGTGGTTCTATATCTTCTTCGCGATGCTATCTAATTTTCATTTTATTGTCTCAATATGTGTATCGTGGTTTTCTCTATGACTTAATTAAGTCTAATTGAATTTAGTTTGATAAGAGAAAAAAAGACACATATATGGAGAAAGAGAGAGTATATACACTATAATAATTTAAATAATTGTCATGCTATAGACCTTCTACTCCTCCTCCTCTTCTTCTTCTTCTTTTTTCTTTTTTTTTACATCTTTCGACATGTGTGTATATGTCACTAAGTAAATGTACGCACACTTTGCACAATGTTTTTTTTACAGGGGAGAGTGAGTAGAAGGCACATTTCAACAGCTCATAAAAGGATTACGGAAGCGTCAAATGATTGATATTGTTGATTGACATCATGATAAATTGATGATTGCTTTGCATTATTATATACATTTGCTTAATATGACTAAGTAGTAATATAGTTTTATATTATATATATTCTCTCATTCATTTTCGCTTTTAGAACTTAGCACAGCACATGAGATTGTGTAAAAAAAATCTCAATGTCCTTGATATTTTCATATGAGATTGAATAAAACTGTTCTTTTCATTACAAAGTAACTTGTAGGTTTTTTCTTTTTAATTATTTGTATATCAATAGTCAGAATGTAGTTAGTTAGCAGATATTTTATGTTTAGAGGAGAGGAAGAAATTGAATTTATCCACGCAAAGATTTATATAAAACTATTTATATTTCACTCTATGTATGTATCTATCCAGAAAACCATTTTTTCTTCTTTCTCACTCGCTCACTTATTCGCTTTATTCACATCTGATTTTCTTCTCGCGTTCCAATATATACACACATTTTTTTTACTTTCGCTTCTTGCCATCGCCGACAATGAATGGAGAAAGAGAGATATATACTCAAGCTACTCGCTCAATATTGCCGACACTTTATATTATATTTATCCGATTAATTTCTCCAGCTCTCGATCGATTTTACGCTTGCACCGGAGTGTCGGATTTTTTAGAATGGAAAAAAGTAATGTCGGTACAAAAAATTTTATATAGAACGAGAGTCGAGTCTTCTTTTCTTTTTTGCGTACAATTTTAGAGCGACCGTAATGCGTTAATTTTTTTATATTATCACTGTTTTACACGTTTCAATGCCAAAATAACGCATATCAAATTGCAAATCATTTCTCGAGAATAGAAAAATTGCCATTTTTATCATTATTAAGAGAGGAGAATGCTTGAGAGAGTGAGGCTCACAAAATTTTCTTTAAGGGGCAAAAAAATTTGCACAATTCACATTATTATCTTACTTATTTCATCATGAACTTATACACATTATATCACACGTTATCACTTGTACTATAAAAGGTTATTAAAGGATAGAATTTGCGGCGATTTTCTTATTAAATTAGCTTTTTTCTACAGAGTAGATTTTCCATTTTTCTTTCTTTGCTTCGAATAGATTCGAAATTGTCAGGAAAGAGGAACATCGATAGCCATAGCTTATTTGGATATTTTATTTTGTGAAACACATTTTCATTTATTATGCTGGAATCGTTCTTTTTGAATTAATTTTATTACCATAATAACAAATCAAGATTCATTTATGACAAACATTATGAAATAATTTTTAAAGGAAATTTACAATTATTTCACATCATTTGCAATCCAAGACAGCTTTTTTATGTAGGACTTACCTTTTTTCGAAATAAGAACGAGCGAGGCTATAGAAATTTCGATTGGACAGCTATCGCCATTGATTAAAAGACATTCCTTGTAATGTTTTCCACAAATTTCTCTTGAGAACAATTTATATCACAAACAATTAACTTGAATGCCTTCTTGATATAAAGTCTAATAAAGAATTAAAATAACTTCGAGTTATATGCGAAAAATTCAAAGGGGATTTCTTACTAAAATGAAATAAAATTTTTGTCATGAACTTTCTTTATTTAAAAATATAAACTCTTGAAGACATTGAAACATTTTATAAATATTTATTAATTTATAAATTAATACATGTAATAAATTAATAATGTCAATTATGATAAATATATAGAAAAATTACACACTGATATACTGTTTATTTCAAATTTAAAATTTTCGCATCTTTACGCGGGATTGTAACTTCGATCTTTCTTTTTTATTCGATCTCTGCGAAGAGCATTAATTTTTCGAGGTATTTTTCTTATTTTCATAAGTTAATGTTGCACAAATTGATAAGTAATTAAGTGAAATTAGTGTACAAGAATGTTAGTTAAACTAAAGCTATCGAGTTCACTTATAATACTGCCAATTTATCAATTAAATCTCATTTATTTATGCCTTTAACCTAAAAACGTGCAATTTGTATTGATGTCAAAATATTAATTCTCTGTTTATATTTCAAACTTTGTAGATCATGAGAACTATCAACAGCAATCAAGTTGTTAAGCTTCCTAAGGGCGTCGGCGCTAAAGTCAATGCTCGCGTTATTACAATTCGTGGCCCAAGAGGCAAGTTGACTCGCGATTTTCGTCACTTGGCAATGGACATTCGTATGATCAATCGCAAGAAGATTATGGTCGAAAAATGGTTTGGAGCTAAAAAAGAAATCGCTGCCGTAAGAACTGTTTGCAGTCACATTGAAAACATGATCAAGGGTGAGTAAAAATACTTGATTAGTGAAATACATCAATAGAAGCTAATTGACATAAATTATTTTTAATTTAAGGAGTTACAAAAGGATTCCAATACAAAATGCGTGCTGTACATGCGCATTTCCCCATCAATTGTGTTGTGTCAGAAAATAACACTGTAATCGAAATCCGTAACTTCTTGGGTGAAAAACACATCCGTAAAGTCACAATGAAGCCAGGCGTTACAGTTGTCAACTCAGCTAAACAAAAGGACGAATTGATCCTCGAAGGAAATGATATCGAGGCAGTTTCATTATCTGCTGCTCTCATCCAGCAGTCAACAACAGTTAAAAATAAGGATATTCGTAAATTCCTTGACGGCTTGTATGTCTCAGAAAAGACAACTGTGGTACAAGAAGAAGAATAAATGCATTACATTCTTGCAAGAAATCAATTTTCTGAATAAAACCATCTAAGATAAATTAAATTGCATTATTTTCATTTGTCTTTTAGCTTAAATATCTTTCAGAATTGTTTGTAAGAAATTTTCATTTTGCATCTCTTTTCATTGACATTCCCCGTGTTTACATTTTGTCGAAAAATTATTCTTAAAAATTATATTTTGTTTAAAAATGGCAGAAACACCTTTACAAAAATATTTTGAAGACGATTCTAAATGTGATATATTCGACCAATTTAAGGGTAAGTGGAGTTTAATTAAATTTCAGCTTAACTAATTTAAATTTGAAAATTTTAGAAAACACTTCAAAGGCAGAAATAAGAGATTTATGGATAATTCCTGATTCAAATTTGCCAAAGATTAATACTACACCAGCGGTAACAGTTGAATTATTGAATGATCCAATTGCAGCTGCAATTAACACACATTGTCCAAGTGAGATTGTTAATAGAAGAAAACATGAAAACTATGAAAGCCTCACCATTGATGATATGGGAATTAGAAATTTAATAAATGATAAATGTTATCGCTCAGCTATTGCTTTAACATCACGATTGTTATCAAATTATGGACAAGGTCTCAATCAAAAAGGACAAGGAGTCAAACATACAATTCATTCATTGCAACTATGGCAAACAAGAATATCACTCTTAATAAAAATTGGTGAACTTGAAATTGCAAGGAAAGAAGCTGAACCATTTGGACAATTGTTAAATCACGACATGTTTTATGATTTTACCGAAGTTCAACAATTTAAAAGCAAGAAAGGAAGTTTGCCGAGCTTTTCATTTCGGTTGCTTCTAGCTTATGAACTTCCATACAAATTAAATCGAACGAAAGAGGCATTACACAATCTTGTTCCTATTCTATCTACGAGCAAAAAGATCTACACTTTCTTCAAAGATTTAAATTGCACGACAGAAATGAATTTCTGGAAAGAACGTGTCATTAAAGTGTTATGTTGTATCATCAACTGTGCTGCACATCTTAAAAATTTCGATCTTGCGCTACAAACATATGAAAAGATTCTTGAAATGCCTGATTTATCAGATGATTTAAAACATGAACTTTATTCTTTCTGGGGTAGAACATACTTGCAAAGCGGTGATATACTAAATGCAGAACGTATCTTTAGCTTACAAGAAGCCAATACTTCTGAGCGAAAACTAACTGTTCTCGTGAATAAAGGACTATTGGCTGTTGCACAAAATGATTACAATGAAGCTTTTAAAACATTTCAAAAAGCACAAGAAATTGATAAAAATAATATAATGGTTTTGAATAATATTGCCGTATGTTACTTGTATAACGGTAAATTACATGAAGCAATTAAAGTTTTTGAAGAAGCTATTCATGACGATCCAAAGAATAATTTACATGAAACATTGCTTCTTAACTGCGCAACATTGTATGAACTTGAATCTAACGACTCAAAAAAGAAGAAAATTGATCTCCTTAGAATTGTGTCTGCCAATAGAGCTGATCTTGAGATGAATGTAGAGCTTTGTTTAAAATTATAAAAGATATATGAATAATAAAAATATTAAATAACTCGCTTTTAAAGAGGAAAGTATTTATTCAGCTATCAATTTATATATTATGATTAATTAGTAGTACAATAGAGGAATCACTTAAAAATTAATTAAATTTATATTCTTTTGTGTAATTTTTCATGAAATATAATTTCATAGCAATTTTCTAATTAAATATGTCACCATCTAATTGATTGACATCTAATTTTGCACTTGCTCAAAGGAGAGATAGAGAGAAAGATAGAAAAATGGGTTTTTTTTTATTCTCACATTTGTGTGTTAAACTGATTTAAATTCATAGATTTTATCATACAATATATTTATTAAGATTGTAGTTATATTTTAAATATTCATATCTCTCGCATCAACGAGTGTTTAATAAAAATCACACAAACTTATGTGAATAAAAATAATCATTAGTAAAATTAATCAACTTTTCCATCATTCATTATGTTTAGATACCCTTACATAGAAACCTTTTTTTTAAATATATTATTCATTTATAAGAGACTTTGTGATCTATGGCAATTTAAAAGAAAATGAGAGAAAATATAATTGTGACTTGTTTCAAATGGCTGCGTTGTCATTTTGATAAAGTTAAAATATCATTTTAATTCTTTGAAAGAAATAAATTACACTGTTTTACTATTATTCTCACTACTGCCACTATTTGATGTTACAGAGCTACTCTCTGCAACTGTCGCCTCAATATTTTTATCCTTTCCAGGCCTATATGATTCTAAAAATGCATCTATTGCTGTATCAGTTGGTTTGTACATTTGAAATCCCTGTTCATTTTGAAGCCAGCATACGAGCGTAGATGTTGTGCTTTTAATATTTATCTCTGATCTGTGAAATTAAATTTATGTCATGAGAAATATTTCTATTATTTAAAAAAATAATGTTGATCATACTTTTGTAGAACATGCTGATATCCTGCACGAATTTCATGTTCCATTGCAGGTACCACGAGTAGCTTACGTTTATAGGGACTATCTTCAATGCGAGACATGCACTTTAATGGTTTATCTTTGAATTCTGGTAAAAAAACGATGAAGCTTAAAGGATAATTAGATTCTGATAATAATCTATCAATGTGTTGTAATGATGCATCAATGAGCTCCTCACAGAATGGAGGATTTGCTTGAAATGATCCTTTAGTTGGATAAAATTCTAAGAATGGACTGTAATAACAAATATTATTAGTTTTCGAAAGGATCAATTAATAAATTTGAATACATACCCGCGTGATCCAAAATAAGAGTCAGTATCTCCAAAAGCAGAACAATATTGTCTAAAGTAACAATTTAAAGGACTTGCAAAACACTCAAACGTAACTCCAAAGTGTAGATTAAGACAATTAAAAACAGATGCAGGAATAGAAGCTTGAGTCATTTCTGATTCGGGCTCTTGTTGCAGTGGTGTGAAATTTCCTAAATATGTTGAATATCTCTTCAACATACAATACAAGCGAGGAATGAATAGTGAAAAGTTGTCATCACAATTATAACGATAGAGTTGTTCCTATAAGAATTTTATAAGTTACAATCGAAAATAGCAATGTAAGTAAAAAATTATGCTTACCAATTTTTGTAAATGCGTCATGTTCAGCGTATGAGTGTCAGGCTGTTGAGCTGATGGATAAGTGTACTTGACATTGATATGATCACGCTCGAATTGATAATCAACAACTGGTAATCGAATAGGAGGCAGTGCAAATTGAATTGGAGAACAAATTTCTTCTTTTCTTGAACTTGGTGGCAATGCTGGTGTTGGATCATTTAGGCCATTTTCTTTCAGCAACATAATGTGTCTATCGCGAATTTTCTTAACATGCTCAATTGAAAGATGATAAATTTTAACACATAACGCCTCTACATTGCTCTTGACTGTCTCTATTAGATGCGGCTCACATTGTCTTTTCAAATGATCTAAGCTAAAATGTTATATTGTTGCAAAATTATTAGAGAAAAGTGTTATTGAAATAGGATTCTTACCGATCTTGAAAATCTTCATATGAAGCTCCAACAGTTCTCCTTAGCCACTCAAAAGTCTCTTCTGCATTCCACTTGACTATTTTCTTACTCTCTGCATGTGCCGATGGTGATTTTTCAATAATGTGTACAGCCGCTTCAGCATAGCGTGAGAGCTGCTTGCGAGCATCACTAGTGTACTTTGGTTTAACAAGCTTTATGGGAATATCTTGAATAATTTCTCTGTACATTGATTGGGAAACTTCTGGTGTGCATTGACTCGGAAAAATTGGATCAACTCCTTTATCGATCACTTTTCGTTCTATTAGCCAGCGATTGAATGAACCTTTTGGCGCCTTTATTGACTCTCGTTGTTGACACAAGTTTTCATAAGTTTGCAGTAGTTTCTGTGCAGCAATGCCTCTCATATATTCAATTTCCGGATGAGGGTGTAGTAGATGAGAGGGAGGTCTATTATAAATATATACATTTGATTGCACTTCGAGATCCCAAGGACCTGCAAGGACGAACTTTTTCATTGGTGGTTGTGCTTGATTAGGATGACTTAAATTGCGTTTTAGTGGCGGTTTGTAAGGTGGTCGCGATGGACCAGGTATAGGCGAATGAGGACTGTTTGATCCTACAGCTGAAGTATTACTGCTACATATGCCGAGTGGATCAGTTAGCGGATCAAATTTAAATTTGTTCAGTACTGGTGTCTCCCATAGTGATTCGTTTGTAATTTTATTCCAATAGTACGGACGATTTTCTCGTTTTGACCAAAACTTTTTCCATCCTTGACGAACAAGTTCTGGATGCAGCTCCTCACCATATTCAGGCGCTTGTTGTTGCTGCTGCGATACATTTTGATTTGGTGGAGTCGGCAGTTGCTGACCAGCATTAATTTGCGGACTCTGATTGTTGATTGCTATCGTTGTTGGCGTTTTAGGAATTGCAGTTGCATTATTTGCACTGGAATTATTCAGCGGAGTTTGTTGCATGCCAGGCTGTCGAATTGGATGCTCATAATTTTGAGTTTGAGCCAGAGCCTCCCATGCAGAAGGTTGCGATTCAGTTTTCGCGCCAATATGGTTCATCTCTATGAATGTATTTTCTCAAACACTTGCGCGTAATATAAATTTTTCATCCAATATACACTCTTCACTGCTTGTTATCCACAATAATAATTGCACGTATGAATGATGTTATAATCACACTCAACACATCTCTTTTTTGCTAAATAAGCTTTTCGCGCGCAATGAAAAAGTCACTTTTCTTCTCTTTCTTTCTCACAAAAGCCGTTTGTTATGTTTCTTACCGACAAACAGAAGAGAAAAATCCGCGAATATTTTTTTTCCTTAGGAAAAAATTAAAGATAGATAATGATGCACCTTTATTTTTGCACTATTTAACACTCATTTTACGTTTTCAAAGATTTCATTCAACAACACCCCGCCTTATGACCATTTTTCATTTATTTTTAGTAATTTTCGTGCAGCGAAAAATTCACATTTATTTTTAATGCGTAAAAAAATAATTCTCCATTCTCAAAAAAATGGTGGCTCTCGGTATTGTTCATAAATTATGTCACACACATTAGTATCATAAAATTTTCATTGAAAATCAAGAATTGATTTAAAAGTAATAAATATGCTGAAATATAGCTAAAATTGTGTAAAACATAAAATATTTTATTTAAAAATAGTAATGTGACATCATTTATTGTCATTCAGCGGAACTTGAACTTCTTGCGTCCTAATCACTCATCGTGTGTGCGTATTTTTTGATAGGAAAGGAAGAGTAAAGTGTGAGAAAATTAAATAATTTGGACAAAAATCATCGCGGGCGAATGTAATAATTGATTTTATTCAAGCGCATTTAACTAATTAGCACTATAGTTTTATTTCTGATCGAAATATAATTTCATTGTCAAGCGTTAAACAGTAAAGACGTGAGAAGAGAATTTTGAATAAATTATACATGAATTAGAACGAAATTGAATCATTTTTCGGGTCTTGTGATTTGACAAGCTGATAACATAATTTAAATCTTTTTTCAAGCGATTGTGAGATAAGATATATACAAATGGAAAGCACAGGCAGTACATTTCCGAAATGGCAATTGGCAATTTTAATCGGAACACCAGTTTTAATCGGCAGTTTAGGATATCTTTACTGGAAAAATAATCAATCGGCCATTGAAGAAGGCTCTGATGAAGATAAGGCTGAATTAAAGAAATTAAAGAAAGGAATTAATTCAATATCAATTGATGGAGATACAAATTCATCTAATAACACAAATAATGATGTAACACAACAACAAACCGATACAGTAGCAAATGGCATATTGAAAGAATCAGAAACAAAACAGTTTAAAAAGTTGTCACCGCTTGAACAGTCAATAAGATGGAAAGAATCAGGAAATGAATGCTTTAAAACGGGAAAATACGACCAAGCAATATCGCTTTATGACAAAGCAATTGAAATTTGTCCAAAAACTAACAACATTGACCTCTCACAGTTTTATCAAAATCGAGCTGCTGCATATGAACAATTGAAAAAATGGAAAAGCGTTGCCGAGGATTGCACACAAGCACTTGAACTAAATCCTAAGTACATCAAAGCACTTCATAGAAGAGCACGAGCTTATGAAAACCTTAAAGAGCTTGAATTATGCCTTGAGGATGTTACAGCTGTAGCAATATTGGAAGGATTTCAAAATAATATGTCACTCGTTTTTGCTGATCGTATTTTGAAAGATTTGGGATTAAAGCATGCAAAAGAGGCAATGCAAAATAAACAACCAGTCGAACCTTCCAAAAATTTTGTCGTCAACTATTTTAAATCTTTCTCACAAGATCCAGTGCACATGGTTATTGTAAGCAGCACCGAGCCAAAGGGATTCATTAAAGCAATTAATGCATTTAAAAATGGACAATATGATGATGTTGTAACAGCATGTAATGAAGAGATTGAAGGCAGCGAAGATGATTCGCATTACAAAATTGAAGCCTTATTATTACGTGGAACGTTCTACCTTCTTTCGGGACAATTTGAAAAATCACTTGCTGATTTTAATGAAGTCATTCATCATAAGGATGCAGATGCAAAACTTCGTTCTAATGCTTTGACTAAACGTGCTAGTCTTAATATGCAAACTGATCAGAAAGATGCCTCTTTCAAGGACTTTGAAACAGCCATCAAAATTGATCCCGATAATCCTGACATTTATCATCATCGAGGACAAGTTTATTTACTCGTTGAACAGCTCGAAGACGCTGTAAATGATTTCTCAAAAGCATCCGAATTATCACCTAAAAACCCTATTACTTATGTTCATAAACTTTACTCAGAATATCGACAAGCAGTCAATGAACAGGATAACACTAAACTGTTTTCCAAAGTAAATTTACAGTCATGCAATCATAATATCTTATTTATATCTACTCTTATTCATTTTTTAGATTGAAGAATTCAGTGAAGCAGTTAAACAATATTCAGATTGTATTGAAGTGTACTCACTCTTCGCACAAATTTTATCAGATCAACAGCAATACCAGCTGGCCGATGAATATTTCGATAAAGCGATGAAATTGGAACCAAATAATGGTATTCATATATTCATATTATCATCTTTTCTAATTTACTGATAAAAAAACTCATTTTTAAGCTGGACTTTATGTGCATAGAGGACTTTTGTTATTGCAATGGAAAGGAGATATTAATGAAGCATTGAAATTATTAGAGAAAGCAATTGAAGTTGATGATAAGTGTGAGTTTGCTTATGAAACTCTTGGCACTGTAGAAGTCCAAAGAGGTAAGAAAAGTGTTTTCCTTTAATTATTTATAATTCATATTTGATAAACTTTATAGGAAATTTGGAAAGAGCAATTTCACTTTTCGAACATGCTCTCAAATTGGCAAAAAGTGAGATGGAATTGACTCATATATTTTCCTTGAAAGATGCTGCACAGGCACAATTGAACGTAACTAAAAAGATGGGACTTTCTTTGGCATCGATTATGTCTAGTTTACCCAATTTTAATTAGAATGTTGATACATTTTAGAGACATTGCTTAAAACTTTATGCTGTTTAATAAAAATATACCTTGCGTACCAAAATTAAAAGAACTTTTTCACCTTCATTTTCTACTTTAGAGAATTTTAAACACCATTTATTATTATATTCCTCCTCTTTTTGACATCAAATTGAAATCATCCAGTTGTTTTTAATGATTGAATTTGATGGGTATATTATTTTTTAAAAACTAAATCGATTTTGCAGGAATTCTCAGGAAATGAATTAAACGAATACACTTAAACTTTATAACCAACAAGATGTCTCTTGCCAATGCATTCGCCAACATAGAACCAGAAACAGACTTCCATTGTTATAAGTGTGTTGAGCCATGCTTCACGAACTGTGAGGTTCTTCCAGGCACCTGTTTTAGCACCAGAGACAAGCTTGACGATGCCGTTTTTAATTGCTGGTAAATCGCCTGGTGTAGGTGGTGTAAGCTCAACAGCTGCATACTTCATGAAAGTGGCAAACTTTGGTCGAGCTTGTGTCATCAGCGCTAAAATTATGCAAATACAATATAATGTTGGATGTTGTATTTTGAAAAATTATCGTCCTTCATTATGTAATTTTTAAAAATCACAAGAAAAAGGTTAAAAAATGCTAATTTAGCTATAATGCAAATTGCATTTAATAATATAACAATCATACTTTATTGTAATACTCACATGAAATCATTGTTGAACCTTTACTTGCGATTCCTGCCATTTTTTTCGAAAAATACTTCTTTTTGAGAAATTCGCTGCTGATGAAAAATTTTTTCGACGGAGTAAATAACGTTTTGCTTCAGTGTGTCAAAAAACAAAATAAAGAGGCAAAGAAAATTAGTCACTCCACATTTTTCAATTATTCGTAAAATCAATTTATAGCGAAAAAAATAAGTTAAAATGACTGCAAAAACAGCAAACAAAGCAGTTAAGGCTCCTGCTAAGCAAACTCAAGCATTTAAAGACAAGAGCAAGCCCTCAGATATTCGTCAAAGCAATATCAATGCCGCTAAAGGTATGTTACTATACTTTTTGTTCATTATTGCACAAATTAAAATACAATGAGCCATAGAATTTAATGATTTCTATCATTTATGTTTAAATTTAATAGATATGACTCATTCTATGTCTTGTTAATATATATTTATGTTAATTTTTATTGTTCAAAAAAACATTTGGGGTTAATGAAATTGAAGATTCTAGAATGACTTTAATGTTTTCTCATTTATTACAGCTGTCTGTGATGCTATTCGTACCAGTTTGGGTCCAAGAGGAATGGACAAAATGGTAATAATGAAATGAAGAAATTTTGAATTTTATAAAAGCAATTGTTTTGCAGATTCAAGCGGCTAACGGAGAAGTAACTATTACAAACGACGGTGCAACAATTTTGAAACAAATGAACGTTATTCATCCCGCTGCAAAAATGTTGGTTGAGTTGTCACGTGCTCAAGATGTTGAAGCTGGCGATGGTACAACATCGGTTGTTGTTATTGCTGGTGCACTTTTAGATGCCGTACAAAAGCTTCTTCACAAAGGCATTCATCCAACAGCAATTTCAGATGCTTTCCAAAGGTGCGCACGCAAAGCAGTCGAAATTTTGACGGAAATGTCGCGACCAATTGAATTGAACGATCGTGAGAGTTTGATTAAGAGTGCTTCTACTTCACTTAACTCGAAAGTTGTTTCACAACAAAGCAGTCTCTTGGCTCCAATTGCTGTCGATGCCGTTTTGAAAGTGGCAGAAGATCGTGGTGCAGAAAAATCTGTTGATCTCAAAAATATTAAAATTATTCAAAGCTTGGGAGGAACAATTGAAGATACTGAACTAATTGAAGGATTGGTTTTTACTCAAAAATCTTCAGGCGTGAATGGACCTAAACGTATTGAAAAGGCAAAAATTGCTCTTATTCAATTTTGTATTTCTCCACCTAAAACAGACATGGATCACAATGTAGTTGTTAGCGATTATGCTGCGATGGATCGTGTATTAAAAGAAGAGAGAGCTTATATTTTGAATATTGTCAAGCAAATTAAGAAATCAGGCTGCAATGTTCTATTAGTTCAGAAATCAATTCTTCGTGATGCTGTTTCTGATTTGGCTCATCATTTCCTAGACAAAGTCAAGATTATGGTCGTTAAAGACGTTGAACGTGAAGACATTGAATTTGTTTGCAAGACACTCGGTTGTCGTCCAATCGCTTCACTTGATCACTTTTTGCCTGAGAATGTTGTTAATGCAGAATTGGCAGAAGAAATTAGCAGTGGTATTAACAAGTTTGTTAAAATTACTGGAATTCAAAATCAAGGTCGTACAGCAAGTATCATTTGTCGTGGATCAAATAAGCTTGTTTTGGAAGAAGCAGATCGTTCACTCCATGATGCTCTTTGTGTTGTTAGATGTCTTGTTAAAAACCGTGCTTTAATTGCTGGCGGTGGTGCTGGAGAAATTGAAATGGCTTTGCGACTTCAAGAATATGCTCAAAGCTTGGAGGGAATTGATGCATATTGCTTTAGAGCATTTGGTGAAGCACTTGAAGTTGTTCCTTCAACACTTGCTGAAAATGCAGGATTGAATCCAATTTCAACTGTTACTGAATTGAGAAGTCGACATGCTCAAGGTGAAAAGAATGCTGGAATCAATGTAAGAAAAGGAGCTATAACAGATATTTTGGCAGAAAATGTCGTTCAACCATTGCTTGTCTCAACATCAGCAATTACTTTGGCCTCAGAAACTGTACGTTCAATCTTAAAGATTGATGACATTGTCAACACAGTCACATAAAAATGTCTCATTTTCATCTTTGGAGTGTGTTCGATCAAAATGCAACTCATACTTTTACTTATGCATCAATTTTCACCAACATTATTATTTTTCTCTTGAGTATGTAATAATAATAATTTAATAACTTAACAAAAACGCACCCACAATTTTTCTTTTAAACCTCCTTGAATTGTATTTTATAGCACTTAATAAAAATCGCTTACACAATACATTAAAATATTAAATAGAGTTCATTTAAATTTTAATCAAATGAATCTCCAATTCTTTCAATAGTATATTTACTTTGAGAAACATTCATTATAGGTACTCCTGGAATTTTCCTTATTCGCCTTCTCAAGTCTTTATCATTGGTTGCAACAATGTAGCACTTGTGTTGTGTTACTCGATCAACTATGCAGTCATCAGCATAGGTACCTTTATGCATGCATGGTAGCCTTTCGAATCTTTTATCTTTGATTATTTTCAACGCTAATTTGTATTTCTGACCCATCTTTTCTAATTCCCCTCGTACACAACTGAAATTATTGAAATATTATTCGGTTTTCATTTAAAAGAAACTGATTTAGTCATTTACTCTGTAATGTATGGAAAACATTTTGCATATAGGCAATCCATAAGACTCTTGATGATATCTAGTTTGTTTTTAATACTAAAGTTGATAAAGTTTGTGTCAAGAATAATGTGATAAGGTGGACCAAGTTGTGTGTTGTAGCTGAAGAATAAAGCAGAAGATTGTTTTGGTTTTTCTATGAGTTTCAATTCATTTGGATCTTCTTTTTTAGGTTTTGTAATACGATCTTTTTCTTTCAGTCGATTATCTTTTAAGCTAATCGTTCTTTTGAGCTAAAAAAATAATGTTTATTAATTCAAGAACACATGGAAATGAAAATAGAAACTTACTTGAGCTAATTTTTGAATTGCCACTCGACGAGCATTATTCTTTTTATTTCCCTATTAAAATTTAAATTGTTATATTATACATTGATCTATATTTAGAGCTTAAATTAGTGCAGTTACCATTTTATTTATATTTCTTTGAATTCACAAAAAATTAAAATTTGTAGATGCAAAACTAAAGTGATGCAAAGAATTTAAATTACATCGTTATTTCTTTATGAGCAATTTTCAATAAAAAGAGAACTGATTTTATTCTTTATCATAATAAAATCTTATAAGAAATGTAATCTTATAACTATTTGACATTAAGAAGAAATAATATAAGAAAATTAAGATTTGTTCTAAAATTTTCAACCGTCATTTTTTAAAATTTTAGTACAAAAACGTGCATCAAGAAAATTTTTGATTTTGTGTCATAACAATTTTGGCATTCATTTGAGTAAGACGTAAATTGCTCTTAAAATATTTAAAGAATATTTAACAAAAGCAAATTAAACTATAATTAGAAATGGCAAAGTCAAAACGTGCAAGCAAAATTAGCAAGATGGCAGCAAAAGCTAAAAATGCAATTGAAAATACTACTGTTGAATCTTCGATTGGTAAAAAAGATGGTGAGAAGAAAGCTCGTAAAAAGCATAAGAAGGAATCTTTCTCTACTTACATTTTTAAGGTAATTACAATTGCATTACTAAATATTTCAATTCAAAAATTTAGACATGTGCTTTGAATAAGAAAAAAAATGGCGCCAAAAAGATCCAGTAAATAATTTTTTTATTTTTTTAAACCAGGTTTTGAGACAAATTCACCCAGACTCTGGCATCTCTTCTAAGGCAATGACTATTATGAACTCGTTTGTTTTTGATGTCTTCGAACGTATTACTGCTGAAGCTGAGCGTTTAGTTAAATACAATAAAAGCAAGACTCTTTCTTCGCGAGACATTCAAGCTGCAGTTCGTCTTCTTTTGCCTGGAGAATTGGCTAAACATGCAGTTTCTGAAGGCACAAAGGCCGTTACTAAGTATACTTCTACACTCGTTAAAAAGAATTAAATATTTTCATTATCTGTTAACTTGTCAAAAGACATTTTCAAAATTATTTCTAAAAGTCTAAACTTAAAGTCGTTCGTTCAAAAATTTACATAAGAAAACATTATTTGGGAGAAAAACTATTACATTTATCATAAACAATAAAAGATATGTATCATTAAAAGACTAAACTTTCTCATTTTATCATCAATAAATCACAAAATGAAATTCATTTTCTATTCAACATCCCAATGAAAACGTATATAAAAGAGAACTTTTCTCATCAGTTTTTCTCAGTATCACAAGGTCTGTCGGAAAAATCAAGTCTTATTTTATAATTTAAGAAGATGAAGAATTTGATAAGAGTTAATATCTTGTTAATTTGTTTTATGAGTTATGGATCAGCACGAGATATTTCTTCTTTATCCTCATTTAGCTATAATCCACAACAAACGAGAAGTATTTGATCTAAAAATCATTAATGGTATTTGTATTTGTGCTTGCATTAATATTTAATGTTCATTTACAGACGAAAGAAATCAACAAACAAGAGAATTTTGGGGAAATAATGGCGAAATTGACTACGGTAGCAGTAATAATATTGCTTTTAGGCCGCTAATCGAAAGGTTTGAAAATTTTCCGTTCTTTTCTTGTTTCTTCTTAGAAATTCAATTCATTTCAATACAACGTTCAATTATGTAAATGTGCATTTTACACTTCATAAAATTGTGATGACAGATTATTATGTGTTTATTCACTTCTCTTCTCCTTCTCTCTTTATTATTCTACGCATTTTAGATTTAAACAACCGTTAAAGATGCACAAACATCATTCTTCCATTCCAAGTAGACTCTTCGAAACAAACCCAAATTCAATGGAAGAAGAGAGAGAGAGGATGAACTTTGAGAAGATTTTTTCGAACGATTATTCAGGAAATAATGAAAGATTTTTCAACAACAATGACGACAACGATATGAACATAGACACGCTCGATGAAGGTGTCTGGCTGGATGCGCCTGTTGATATTACAGATTTTATGACACACTCGAAGAAATCATTGAGAAATTATGCATATTAAATCACTAATTAATGTTAATCAATTTCTTTTTTTAAAGTTTTAAAATCAAGATGTAGCTCAATATTTTAATTGTAAGCAAAATTATTCTATGGAATGGATTCATTGTTTAATGTTACTAATAAAATTAAATTAACGACCGCATAAAATAAGATTGAGAATTTTCTTTTATTGAACATTATTTGCATTTTTAAATGATATGCTTTAAAAAAAGGATGATAGACTAAAACTCATCATCAAACAGCTTTAAAAACATCAAATTATGATTCTCACTTGCACTTGTCTATCATTTAATAATAAATTAAAGCTTGTTGGTACATTGACTCATTCAACATCCTTACACTTTACTAAATTGTATGAAATATTTGCATGCAAGTAAAACTGCTTTATCGACTTCAATCAAAATTATTGCATGACAGTTTGCAATTTGTAATATAATAAAATCAATCAAATAAATTTATTTTAAGATATTTTAATAAAACAAATATGAATTGTTTCAATTACTATACAAATATATCACCTTTAAATCACAGAAGAATTAATGCTGATGCAATAAAAAAAATTTCTTTTTAATATTTAACCCACATGGAATATGCAAAAACAATAAAAACACGACCAAACATTTTTTCCATTCATATTTTTTTATTATTTAAATTGAGAGAGTGAGTAAGCAAAAATGTAATTTCCTTTAACTGCCCACAGTTGCACATTGACACATGTTTATATAATAACAACTATGTAATTGAGAAAGAGAGAGGGTAGAAAGTGAACAGGAAGAATGCATTTTGTTGCTGTTTTTTGTATCCATTCAGCCATTTTTTTCAACAAAAAAAAATCCAATGTAGCGGAAAGGACGAGAATGAAATTGTCTGTGCATAAATGCAATAATAATCATCACGTGAATCGTGAATGTTGACTATACTGCTACTGTTGCATTGAGTTTATATATGCATCTGCACATTTGCTGAGAAAGCGACAACAATAATGGAAACGTTGACGGGTAGTGAATTTTTCTACGCCGTGTGTGCTTACTTAACTAACGAGAGATGGAATCAGGAATATGTAATATGAAAGTGCAACTTCGAGCTCAACAGAAATGAAAGTTTATTGCTGTGGTAGTGCACACAATATGATGATTTGCATTTGGGTGAAATGTGAAACTGCTGTTGCTGTTTCGTTCACTTACGTTTCATAAAGCTCTCTACTACCTGCAAGTTAGCTCTATGAATTTTTCACAAGACATTTTTTAGCTCAAAAATTCTTTCTTGTAAGCTTACAAAATTGCAAAAATGTCAAGAAATAAGAAAGGTTTACACACATGCATGGAGAAACTTGTAAGAGCACAGTTGAGTCATCGTCATTCATTCATATTCATAGACTGCTTGCCATTCCACTGTAAAAGAAAACCCTTCCTTTTTCACTCCTTTTCCTTTCATTTTCTGGCAATATCATGTTGCAAAATTAAATTTTTCATGAACCAATTCATGGCAATGAATGTTGTTTTGTAGAAAGTCAGTCAGCATCAACAACAAATGTCATGTGTTTGTATAGGATATGCCAAAGCTTGAATATCTAAATATCCGCTCTTCTACTTCCTAATACTCTTCCACCAGTAAGCGTATATGCCTCATGTGAATAAAGTTGATATTTTCAACATTTTTCACTTCTAACTCAAGGGATAGATGCTTTCTTGCAGTCAACTTCATATTTTTTGAATTTTTTAAAAGGTTTTTTAATAAAACTTTCTTTTGCCTTTCTCAATGTTTTTTATTCACATTAAATGCATAATACATAGCATAGCAATAAAGTTATTCCTTTCTCTTGTCCATTTTTTTAAATATTTATCTCTCCCGACAACTTTATTTCAATTCGACATTTTTCTGGCTTGCTTCGAGGCAGGCAACAACAACATCAGCATCATGACTTTGGACTTTTTTCTCCTCATTTGCCATGTTCCTCATTCTCTTAATGTCTTTCTCTTCACTCCTTCACTCAATGTGAGGTTTGTGTTGCATGCAAAATGTTTTTTTATTTATTTTGAATAGAATGTCGGTTGGCTATATAGCAAAAATTCTTCATACAAACGTATGTTTGAGCTCATCTACCTCCTTCTTCTTCTCCTCTATCTCATACTTCACCATTCACATTTTTCGAATGAATGAAAGTAAAGAATTTTTGCACAACATTTCATATTAAATAACTTTTGAAGCAAGCAACAGCAACGTATAGAAGCAGCAGCAGCATCATCAGAAGAGAAAATACCATTAGATTATTTTGTTGTTGCTCAAAAGAGAAAAATTCTCTTTCTCTCTCTTTTTAAAAACATAACAGGATGACCAAAGCAAAAATTTTATTAACTTTGCAGAAAAATAGTCTGAGAGAGAAAAAGACTAATCTGGCTCTCCTCTAAAATAGTATAATGAAAAATATGCATGAGCTGTAACCTTTCTCTCAATAGAGCACTAAATCATACATATTTTCGATGTTACAGAGACCGAATATAGTTTGCTAGAGATAGAGAGAAAATATTTTTTAAAAATTGTATTCTTTGTTAATAAGCGCATAAAGTGAGAAATTTGTACAAATATAAGAAAAAAGAAAGAATATTCAAATTAGTTCTTTTAATTCATCTGTCGATTGCATTGTCTTAATAATTGTATTTGCTTTTCTTGAGAAATCGGTAATTAATTAAGAATATTTTGAAGAATTATTCTTTGCAGTTCTTTGTTTACATTTTTAAATGAAACAAAATTAACAATATTTTAATAAACACAATACTTGTTTAAGAAACAAGTTTTAAATCAAACAATAATCACAACAATTAGATACTTGAACCAATTTTGTAAGACAAAACTTTCAATATAAACAGGTATTCATGAATTTAATTTATCTTCCATTTTGTTTAATTGACAAAATGATTTTATCCACAAATTTCTTCTATTTAAACAATATAAAAGACAAAGAGAAGAAGAGAGTATACAATATTGTTGCGTTATATGTGTGCATAAGTTTGTTGCATGAATTTCATCATGTTATATTGCTGGTAAAGAATTCTCTGTCTATCTACTTCTCCTATCCTATATTTCAACCTCAAAATTCAATTTTTCAATTTTCACAATGTTCATGCATCATTTAACCATTCAATATATATAATATAGCACAGACAACAGAAGATAGACAGATATATGGAGCGAGTGTGAGCAGCAGAAAAAATTGAAATAAAAGGATCTCGAAAAATGGCTTTCTGTATATGTGTATGTGTGCTTTTGGGTAAAAGCTTCTATCATCATTTTTTCTGCAACAACAAAAAACTTTTTTCACCTCTATATTTTTTGTCATTCGAACTTAAAATCATTTTCATGTTTATTTCGACTCATTGTGCTTTGCTACTATGTGGTTGATGATAGAATACTTTTTATGTCTAAGAGATTCTTTATTATAGCATTTTTACTTTTTGATGACATTAAAATTGACCATTTGTGACTTTATCCATTGATTTAACTGTCCCGCGAGTCAAATTTACGCTTGATTAGACTTAATAGAGTTGAAAATGACAAAATTGATGCGTTAACAAATTTTATCAATTTTAGAATTGCCTTATGGCATTTTTTCAGACATCATTATTTGACATGTTTGTGATGCACCTTTCTGCACATTCAAATTCAAATAATTCGTCATCGTCATCATTTAATCATATATGCAAAATCATAATGACTATAGTTCATCATTCTCTCGCTCTCTCTTTACACTATATTCATGCATGAAAAGCTAACAAAATGCATTGTGTAACAGTTTTGTGAATATTTCATATTTTAGCATTTTAGCTTTTTTGATATAAGCATATAAAATGCCCCTGCAGCAGTTATAATGAGAAAATATTTTCCATAAATGATGAAAATTTACCATAGTGCTTCCCTCTAGCTTTTTATAATAATCTTTTAGCTTCCATTGTGTGTGCTTTGCCTGAAAATGTGCTGATGTTGACTGTATCTAGAATGATGTGAAAGACAGGACATTGATAGAAGTTTAGCAATTCCTTAAGCTGTGAACAAACATTATGTGCTATATGAATCAACTTAATCAGCGCTGAGAATGCATATTAATGAATTTTAACGATTATTGTGATTGTGTTTGATATTAGCATATGATAAAAATTCAATTATTTAAAATCTGACAATATTTCCATAAATTTTTATTATGGCTTGAGAACTCTTTGAAATATGGTTATAATTCGCTAAATATTGTTGGTTAGAATTATTTTTGAAATTTAAAATAAATATTTGATAATAGAAAATAACGAATCAATTACTAAAACTAAATTTCTTAAATGGTTAATTAAGAATTAAAATTAATAAACAAACAAACCGAAATGTTCTCAAATTTTAAAGATATAAATTCTTCAACAATAAGATTCTAAATAATTTTTCTTACTTTTCAACATTAAACACTTACCCAAATTACTTTATCTCATAAATTTCCAGTGACCCATGTGAATTTAAAAACTTTTCCATTTAATTCTTCTTGTTTTTCTCTCTCTCTTTTCGTTGCATTACATTCACTATCTTTTTTTTTTTTGACTAACTCTTTCTTTCATGAATTTGTCTACAAAATGTTTTATTAATTAAGTGGATTTTTTTATGTACCCGTATGTTCGCTAGTCAGAAAGAATGTATAACTACATAGAAAAGAGCGGGTTAATTCTCAGATGATGATGATGATGGTGACATTTTGTAGGAGAAAAAAAATTGATATCCTGACTGGACGAAAGCAAGCGAGAGCAAGAGAGAATAAAGGTTTATGTCTTTTGACAATATGTCATTGTGAATATAAAAAATCAACAAAATGAAAAGTACGAGTGAGGAGAAAGGGAAATTAATTGACTAAAAGAAGCGAGAGCTGATGGTGGTTGAGTGACATGAAAAGAAAGCGCATTGTATAGTGGCACTGGTGGCTTTTTCATGTTGCTCATCATCGAATGAAAGCACAATTAATGAATAAAGTGAGCTAATGAACATATTTCTCTTAATGGACAGATACTCGAAGTACGGAACATTTTTTAATGTTGTCGAGTGAAATTATAGAAAAAGCTTGCTCAAAAATAATGATAATGAAGTAATTAAGAGCTTTATTAAATCTCCTTTGATCTTTTATTTAATTTCTCTTTTGTTAAAATTTATCTGAGTGAATAAATTTAATTTGAGCTCTGATTTCCCTCGCTTTCTCTTTGTGTGCATGATATGTAGCTTCAAATGAATATCAATAGAAGAACAACAGTTTTTTTTGGGGTGTATGTGAAAATTCACACATGTCATTGTCAGTTGAAACTCTGAAAATTCGCTTTACAATTCAAATTTATTCAAAACAATACTGAGAAAGAAGCCAAAGTAAAAAAGTTTAACTTGCGAAACATTTTCATCCTCTCGTCATTCCTTAATTGCCCGAAAGCACTTTGATGCGAATGAGCACAATAGAAAGAGAGAATAAAAAAAATTAATTTTGAAGCATTTAATTTAAGGGCACGTAGCTTCACTGTTGACTGTGTACACATTGTCTGGAGTAGAGTGTGATACGAATAGTGCAGGAGTTTCATTATGCATATGCAGTTGAATGAGTTCATTCGTAAAAATTGAAGCTGTTTTTAAGAGTGATGAGATTTTTTCATCATTTTCTGCTTTATATTTTATTTTTTAAAGTTTTTTAAAACATTGATGTAAAATTTTTTAGCTGTTTATTATGATATTAAAAAAAGTTTAAAGGTGAAGACGCTATTTTTGAAGATTAAATGTTCTTTAAAAACTTGAAGTTAAATAGTAATCTAATCTGGTTACAATTTAATCCTGGAGTCTAAAAGACTCTTATGGTGGCTATTTTAAATTGAGCTCTTAACGATGGTATAACAAACATGCGAAACTATTTAAAAAATATTAAACTGATATTTCAATTAATTATTTGTTTTCATCAGTGTGAAAACAAACCGATCCCGATCCTCGGAAAGTGAACCCCTAGAAAGAACTTCAACTTTATGTCACGTTTTGCCACTTTTTGTCTCTTTTTGCAACGTTTTACGGAAGTTCTTTTGCCTTGGTTTTTAAGAAAAATAGCAAAAAATTTGTTTAAATTTGAAAAAAAATGAAAAAATTCTTTTTTGCCCCCAGAAATTTAATCTTCTTTTCTTCGATTTAAGACTTTCTTTTACTGCAGTATCGAGTAAATTTTGTTAATTTCTGATGAGCTTTGAAAGAATTAATTTTTGCTTTTAATTCATTATTTACATTTGAAAATTTCTAAATTCTTTGATTAGTTTCATGACATAAAACATTTTTAATTTTAATACTTTTCATTGAATTAATATCAAGCAGTTTTCAATTGCCTTGTGTTAGAAAATTTTGGACAAATAAACAATGAGTCTTAGCCTAGATGACAAGCTCATACTATTATTATTTTATAAATGACAGCAAATGTGGAATGAAAATGAATGATAAGGACTATGAATATTTATATAATAAAAGCAAGCACGAAAGAAAAAAAGTCTGCAAGTTGCTTGATGGATGCAGAAAAAATATGACAAGAAACATGGCGTGATGAAGACAAGAAGAGAAGAACATTTCATAAATTGGATAATAAATAAATTGTATATATACGAATGATGGAGAAGAGTCACATAATGGCAGAAAAACACCTTTTTATCATTCATTCGATGTATCATCAATTTCAATTTATCTCCATCTATCTATTTCCGTTATGGATTAAAAAAATTGTTTAATCAATAAATTGTTGTCGCTTACTGCTGCAGCTGCTGTATACATACAACCAGTCACATATGATTTCTGACATACACACATACAATCAGACAGACATCAATAGTAACAGTAGCAAATGGAAGAGAGAATTTCAGGTGTCACGTATCACGAATGTCCGTCAATTTTCATTTAATTCCATTATTTCAATTATAGCTTTTTCACACTACTACCACCAATACTTTGCAAAATACATACAAAATATAGCAAAAAATGCACATAATCATCATCATACCATTTCATCTTTTTTATACGTAATGTAGGAACTCTATGTGGATGTTATTTTTGCTGCTGCTGTAAAGTTTTTCAATTTTTTATACACAAAATTTTTTACAACATCTATCCACCTGCAACATTTTAATCCTTCATCTCTAGTCAGTTGATGGCGGCGACGAGAATTTTTTTTTTCGCTGGACAAAAATGTAGCATTCATGTCGTGATTAATTATTACCCACAACTACCTCATTTTTATACTTTTTTGTCCTCCCACTTTGCTTCACTTACCTGTCATTCTCATTCGAACACATGATAAAAAATTTTTATTTTACGTTGCAATATCATAAAAACTTTTTCTCGCTCGTCATTTTCATGAAATTTTAATTTTCTTTTCAACTTTTTTTTTTCTCTCTCGTGAGTTTCTTCCTACGTGTATGATGTCACGACAAAGTGAAAAGAAGTCAATTTTAATTAAAGGAAAAATTTAAATTGAAAAAGAATAATTGTCACTAATTGAGTAGTTTGAAAAAGAGTTAATTAAATAAATTATTCAGATTGCTGTTGTCAATCTCGAATGTAATTAGTGGATTTAAATGCTTATCTATTTTCTTAGAATTATTCATTATTATTTTGAGTGTAAGATTGTTTTTGATTGAAAGATTTATAAAATTTTAAATTCAAAGTAAAAGTTATTGAAAAATTAAAAGATTTCTTTTAGACTGTATTGTTGAGATACTGTCTTATTTCCTAGCAACAAATCTTATGAAATCTCATAGAATTTGACAATTTTGGAAAATTAAGTTTTCAATCGAAAATGTAAACAAAACAAATATTTTAGAAAACTTGAAGTTGATTGCAAATTGCATTTTTCAAATTTAATTTTACCGTTATTTCAATTATAGTAAAGTTTTTAAAGATTAGTTTGTTAATTCTATTATAGGAATAGTTTGCAATTTTAAAATTCTGTTAAACATCCATTTTTAATTAATTTTAACAATTTCTCCTTGTCAAATTAAAATGCAAAAAAAGTAATAATTTTTTATCAAGTAGAAAACTTTTACAAGCACGCAATTCAGTGCATATATGTGAAGTAATAATAAAGTCTTATAATTTATGAAGTGAAAAACTTTCTCTCTATTCTCAGAAAGAAAAGAATTTGCAATTGAATATTTTAATAGATAAGAACAGTAAGAGAGAGAAAAGGAAGCATCTCCAATTATTTTAATTATCCATTAATGAGGTAAAACAAGGATATTTGATGTAATTTTTCTGCTTGCAAGTTGATATTTTTTTTGCCTTCTCGTCATCTTTCTTAATTATCCGAACTTTCTTTTCTTTCATGTTTCTCTCTGCACACAAAAATTTTTTTCTTTTCTTCTCTGTTTGCATCTCGTTTTTTTTAATACACATTTTCCGTAGTTTAATTAAAAGTTTAACTTCTTCTCCTTCCTTTCTTTCTCTTTTACAACTTGAGATTTTTCTTCTTCTTGCATATATAAAGGATGAACTCACTTGTTTCAAATTATTTCTGCACGATGAAATCCTTTGTAGGAAGTAGGTAAAATTGCAGCAATTTGTAAGTCTTTGCTTTTATCTGTTCATATTTTGTTATGCACTCTCTCTCTATAGTGAACAAGAGCGAAAGGATTTAATTTCTTTTCAAATACCTCAAACTTCTCCCATTGCACCTCTTTTTCTCCTCTTTCAAGTACTCAAACTTTTCGACAAACTTCGAGATAGAAAGACACTTGAAGCTTTTCTCTCTCTTTCTCTTAAGTATTATGGATGAGAAGGAAAGGAGAAAGTAGTACAGAAGAATGATGCAAGTCAAGTGTACTCGCTTTTATTAATCTAAAACTTACAGCCAAACTACTTACTTACTTAAAACTTTCTTCTTCTCCTTCTTAAGATGTGTTTTATTAATTATTTTCTAGAGAAATATTCTCATAAATTGTATGCATTAAAGTAACGGAATTTAGAAATTTAAAATATTTAAATTTAAAATTTTGTTATGAATTTAATTCTTTTCATATATTTCTGTTTTTACTATTAAAAACTTTTATCAGACGAATTATTCGCCTCAAAGACTTTACCCGCACCATTTTCATTTAATCTTTGGCTTCATCATATCAAACAAAAGTTGACTCTGAGCCCTTCTTCTTTAGCTATAGTGAGAGAGAACCTAAAAATGATAATTTTCTGCACCGTCAAATAGATTAGAATTTCATATTTCCATAAAAGAAGAGAGAGAGTAAGAGTAAGAAGTAAAACCATCTGTAATAATGTGTTTGCATCATCATCTCCCGACTTTTACCACAAAAATGAGAGAATAAATAAATAAATATGGAGTAAATGATAATAATAATAAGTAAAAAAGAGAGAAGTAGAAGAAGTGAAGGGTTTTTATTACAGAGTGAGCTTTTCTCTACCACTGTTCACTGTTGCTATCATTTAATCCTTTTGCTGCTTTATTTTTATGACGTTGGACAGAAAATTTTGATCCTTTAATGCTTTTTTCAACCATTACCCTTTCCGTTTGCTGCTGCTGTTGTTTATTTCATTCACATATTGGAAACGAATTTTTTATATCTGTTTGATGTTCTTTATGTCCTGGCTTTAAAATAATGGACCATCATAAAATTCTAACTAAAAAAATATGAACGACATTTGAGAAGATTATTTTTTCATCATTTTGTCATTTTGTACTCTTTTTTTCTGAAAAATAAAATTGAAAATATTCAGATTACTGCAAGAACTGCATCGCAAAATTTTCGCTTTCTCTGCTCTGTTGATTTTCCATTAAAAACTTTCACATCGCTTAATGCACTTCCATGTTTTATCGAAATTAATCTCTTTAATAAACTCTCCTCTTCACTTTTACATGACATTCAATGCCATTCGTGTGCATTCAACATTTCACATGACTCTGATGGATATTTGAGTAAGAGTCAGAAAGAGAGTGAGAAAGTTTGAGGATGGATTAAAAGTATAAAAGAGTTGATGGATTGTTCATGTCGAAATTAATGAGAAACTTCAATTTCATTCGTTCTCAATGTGACAATGTTTTAAAAATGTGCCCATCATTTATTATAAATTGCATTTCGTGCACAGGAAAAAGTTAAATTAAATAAAAAATCAACGCACCATGATGTAGATTTCATATGAAAAATGATTACGATGAAAGTGACTTGATATGATTTTAAATGAAATTATAGAGCAAAGGCATGCAGTGCGGAGAATCATGAGCATGACAAATGAAATGAAAACTGTTTAATTTGAATTATTTCTTTGTTTATTAAAGCTTAGAAGCTATGATGAAATTAATTAATATCAAAGATGGAAAATGAAATGATTTCAAAGAATTCAAGCGATTTTTACTGGTTTTCAGATCTGATTTTGTGCTAAAATATATTGAATATTGAATTTTTGTTTTTACTTCTTGGTAATTAAAAGTCCTTCCTCGAATAAAAGATTCGACTTTTTATTATTAAAATAAAAGTGCCAAAAGCTCTAACTTTTTTTTGTATGGAATTTGGATAAATTTCTTGTTTTGACTTGTAAAACTTGAGTCGACTCTTTTATTTGAAAGTAGACAATAGAAAAAAAGTTCAAAAATTGTAAAATTCTAAGATTATTTCAATTAATGGTTTATTCACTTTCTCAATTTATAATTTGGTAAAATAAAATCCAGAATTTTATTTGTAATCAAAAGAAAAGAATTTATTTGAATGTAAAAAGAAGAAATAAATTTTTACAAGGATTTTTCAGAGCCCGAAGTTGACTAAAAATTTGTACTTAAGTGGACTTAGCATATAATTTTTTAGTCGACTTCGGGCTCTGGTAAATAATAGAAGAAACTTCAAGAATTGTAAAATTGTCTGTCTTATTTACTTTCTCAATTGATAATTTGTTAAATTGAAATTCAGAATTTCAATAATAATCGAATACAAAGAATTCATTTGAACGTAA